>WWET01000129.1:1014175-1032336 GCA_011038615.1 Limnodynastes dumerilii | reverse complement strand
GTGTGGTGTCTTGTCTAGGCTAAAATATTTTCAAAAAACCAACTGATCACAGAAAGCTAGAACTCCAAAGGTTATTGCAAAAACAATGTTCAAACAACAGGTCTATAAGATAAGATAAGATATAGACCTGTTTATAGTTCCTTGAAAAGAATGCACTCTGGAGACTCCATATAAAAGGAACAAATAGCTTTATGGAAAAGCATAAAAATTGTGTGGTGTCTAGGCTAAAATATTTTCAAAAAACCAACTGATCACAGAAAGCTAGAACTCCAAAGGTTATTGCAAAAACAATGTTCAAACAACAGGTCTATAAGATAAGATAAGATAAGATATAGACCTGTTGTTTGAATGTTGTTCTTGTACATGCTCTGCCATCCCTGATGAAGGAGCTTGCTGTTTGCTCCCAAACAGCCATAGGATTGGACCTTGAGTCGACATGATAATTGGACGAATGAGGACTGAACGTTTAATCAACATTAAGCTCTGGATACTGTAACTATTGCTCTCATTTATCTTGTATTATAAATTTCTCTATGTTACTCTATATGAAGGATTTTCTGACAGCATAATGTTCCACCTCTACAAGTCTCTAATATTGGGAGCTTTTATAAAATACTCACTGATCAAGAACAATATATAGAGTTTATCCAGTACCTTCAATAATTGGTACAAATAAACTCTGGATCAAATTCTATGCAGATTACAGGCAATGCTGGGAGCAAAATTGATTGTCCTGTTATCAAGGGAGCAAGAGATGTTGGGTAATTAGCATATGTGGAATAGTGGCAAGATTTATAGCTGCATTTTGGAAATATTGTTCGCGATGTTGAGAGGACATCTAAGGTGATATCGCATAAAGATGTTCACTAATATCAATATTAATTTTTTTTGTCTAAGCTATTTTCAAGTTGAAGTCTATGTACCTTACACTTGTATATATTATATAATACTAGGGAAGCAATATTTTTTGTATATTGTTTTATGATAAATATAGTTCAGTGTTCATATTCTCTTTTAAAGGACACAGCTGCATAGACAGCTGCATCTTCATACTAATCTTTTATTGATAGGTAATGTTTGATCTGTGCATGTCCACAGGATTCTGAACTTTGGTGGTGAAGAAATAGGTTATGTTGGTATATATGCTTATATTCTCATACATGCTGTTCCTGGTGAGTACAAAAGGAATAGTAGACTGCACAGGTGGACAACCAAAATCACATATTTCCCTTCACTGCAAAATACAAAAAGGCTGAGAGGGGGAGAAAATGTAAAGGAGGAAAGTATATTCATGTTTGACCTCCCTCTATACATGTTCATCTGCTTTAGTACTAAAATCAGACCTGCAGAATGACAGATGATTTTTTTCAAATATTAAAGTATATGGACAAGATCCAGACTTCCACAAAAGGGGTGTTTTTCAACCCTCTTCCCAGTATAAATCTTGATAGAGAGTTCTGTACTGGTACAGTACAGTAAGTTTTCCATGGTAGGGTGGGATGTGGAGAACAATTGTGCTATTTAGGGAGAGTATATGTGCTAAGTGCCCTCCACTGTTTCCAGACTTCCGAACCGTCCTCATTTTACACGAGGACAGCAGGGAAATCTTAAGGCAGTAGTCTGTGATCATAAGTCTGTGCAGAGTATGTGGCCTTCACTCGCCTTAATGGAAGGCTGGATTCAGTGAGATTAAAACTCCCAAATGCATTTTATATGTTCTTATGGAAACTATTGTTTTATTTTGTTATGTTTATTTAAATGGTGTTGATCATTTCTAGGTCTCTGACAATAGAACAATCTTTAATTCCATTATATAATGTTTATAAATGGATAATAGTCAGCTTGACATTGGACTTTTATCTTCACTGCTATAAAAAGTGTTTGCTCTAAGTTTTTGCTTTTTATTCTAGGCCATCGACATTGTTGAATATTTGTCTGACGATCCACTTGATGAGCCTACTCTACAAGCTACCCAACAGGGCATGTCCGTAGCTGAGGAAAATGTTTTATCTTCTGGCAAATCAGCAAGTGACTGGTTAAAAACAGCACAGACACTGCTGCAAACACCTGAGAAGAAACCTGACAGAAACTTTAAGACACCAGAGGATTCTGCTAAGAAGAGAAAGCGATTCATCAGGTTGGTGGCTTTTTGACTTATTTTACGGTCAGGAATAAACATGGTGGGATTAAGAGTGGGGTGTGGTAAAGATAGGGGGAAAGGCCTACGCCAATGATTTGTCTGTAGTCCACATGCAGGATTGACGTCGTGGGTATCTGTGATTGTTATTCCATGGGGGAAGCTTGATCCTCTTCGACAGAATGTCTGTATATGGATATGCAGATAGGACAGAACAATGGTACACTTGGTCCTGTCAAGCTTCCCTGTGGAGTAACAATCACAGTTACCAAGGACGCTGATCCTCTGCAGGCACGTCACTGGAAACATGGACTTGCTACCACTGGTGACTACTGAGACTTGAAATATAGAGAGAAATATCTTATCTTTAAAAGAACTAGTTGCTCAAATCTGAGCGGCATTATCCATTATTAGCAAGTAAACACCACCACCAATTCAGAAATTAGGGGGGTACCTACCCCTGAGGGGAGTGAAGGTCGGTGGTGGCTGATCTTTCAATTAATCCCGACAAACTCGTGTGACTAGTGTGAGCATTTCTAGACGGTACATTACCCTACTCATATAGGGTATAGCTTATTCCCACACTGGTCCCTAGTATTGTTTATTTCTACTTTTGCACAACTGTTGATCTATTGTTTACACTATTATTTTATGTTTATTTTTTTGCAATTGTGTTTTTGTGATTCTATTGCAGCAAAGTTAACTGTTTTTTATATTTTTTAATCTACTTTATTCTGAAGTGTTCTTTACGCCAGAGATTTTCTTTCATTACTATAGTGTGGTACTGAATACTCCTAATAATAAACATAAATGCTCTTCTATATTTCACTGGCAATGTACAGTATCTACCTGTGGAACGGGAAGGGAAGTATTCCAGTTCTACTCTTAACAACAAAAAAACTTTTCTACTTTATCAAATGGACTTGTGGACAATTTATTTTTTATAAAATCCTGCATCCTAACAAAATGCCAATATATCTCCATCTTCCATTTGTTATATGAATGACTGACAGCAGTTACGCTTGGAAAAGTTAAAGTAGGGTTTGGAAAGCGTAAAACGGCAAAAATATGTACGACCGAGGGGAGTGCCTGGGGTAGCGCATAGTACTTACAAACGTGTAAATATGCTACGCGTTGAAATAAGGGAACGTCCGTCTGGATCCAAACCAATGTTCTAGAGCAGTGATGGCTAACCTGTGACACTCCAGGTGTTGTGAAACTACACTTCCCATCATGCTTTGTCAGGTATTCTCTATGCTTTTGCAGTCAAGGCATGCTGGGACTTGTAGTTTCACAACACCTGGAGTGTCACAGGTTAGCCATCACTGTTCTAGAGCATTAAATAATGAATAGAATAATTATTGCTCATCTTCTGAATGGAAAGGAGAGAGTCAGTAGGGAAATTAGGTTCTATGTTTTAGTTTTTATATTGCATGTATTAACGAAATATTGCATTAACTGTTTAAAATTGAGCCATAAACATTTAGATCTCATCTAAAACTGCATATATGTATCAGATCTCATCTAAAACTGTACGTGTACCTCATTTCTAATTTAAATTATACAGTTAAAACAAATTAAAAGAAACAATTTCTTTAAATGTAAATAATTACGTGTGTATTTTCAGAAGGTTACTTTTTTTAAATACATATTTTTAGATGCTTTTACTTATTTTGGTAACCTTTTTAAGCTCATTTTTCTCTTGGAGGTCAGTCCCATTCCATTGCTATTTCTGTAGCATATGAAATTTGGCAGTCACTGCACTTCAAATCATATGTCACTTATTTTGAATGCACTATTTTCTTTCCCTGGAAAATCTCTAAATCCTTGTATTTCAGTATGGGAAGATGACCAATTTATTTATTTATTTATTTTTTTAGGTGTTTATTAATTTCAATTTGGTTTGAGTTTTCACATTAAGCACGTTTAAAATATGTTTTAACATGGTGGGAGTTGATGTCGCAAATGGGGTCTTTTAGCAGTAGAGGCAGCTGTAAGCTAATTTTTGTCTGTCTCTATTTCGAAAAGGCTGACATTTTCAAAATGTGTGGTCTTTTTTTAACATTTTTTTTATAATGGATATGCTGATCAGCATACTCCATTCATTTTTCAGAAACACTGCTGCACCGTCCGGAGAGGTGCGTAACACTGTGGCCGGTTTTAGGGTTTATTGTAATGAAAGGGGGAGGGTTAGGGTTAGAATAATGAGAAGGGAGAGTTAGAGTCAAGCCATTGTCAGTCTCTGGTCAGAAAGTCTGACTTCCGAAATAGGGACATCCGAAAGTTACTTTTCAGATGTCCTTATTTCGAATGCCGCGCAGTTAAGATTTTTTTTTAGAATGGGTATCACGGCCTTGGTAGTTTCGGGAACGACTGTGGGTTGGAGCGAGGACGGAGTTGAGGCTTTGTAGATGAAACAGAGGGCCCTCAAGTAATGCTTGCGCATATGGGACCAAGCAGAACCATGGACTGGAGTCAGGCAAGAGTGCAGGACTGGACTGCAAGGACTGGATTGCAGGTCTGGAGTCCAAGAACTGGAGTACACGAACTGGACTGCAAGGACTGGATAGCAGGCTGGATAACAGACTGTATTAATGGCTGGATTTCAGACTGGATAACAGGCTGGATTGCAGGCTGGATAAGAGGCAGTAACAAGGAAACCAGGCTTCTTCTGTGACAAAGTAGATCTGGCACAGAGGAGAGTTCTGACGGTTTAAATAGCCCTCTCTAGCTTGGGATTGGCTGCTGCGATCATGTGCCTCCAGCTGGTTGTTCCTGTTCGGTCCAGGGAGATCACATGCTGCTGACTGTCATGGCGGCGCCCATGCAACGGAGCTCCCGCTGCTGGACGCCAGAAGACACGTGGACCGCCGGGGATGAAGACTCCAGTGAGCAGCACCACAAAGGACAAGACCCTCCAGGAGACTGACGGCTGGGAGAATCTGCGGGTAAGTTTGGCGGCGTTTGCCGTAATGTGTGACAATGGGTGAGTATGCTGATCGGCATACTCAACCATTCTTATTCAGAAATACCGCTACCGCCGGACCGCAGGGAAAGGTAACCTCTCCAGGGTGTGGGGGAGGGAGGGTTAGGGTAATGAGAGGGGAGGGTTAGGGTTAGATTTAGGGGAAGGAGTGGGGGACTATTTTCTCTTACCTTTTCGGAGCACCCAAAGCTCATCAAGGCAATCGAAATCCCAGCCAGTTCCCAACTGGTTGGGAGGAAACAGCCCTATTGAAATAGGGCCGTTCTAAGCGGGGACCCAAACCCGGGTCAAGCTCCATACTATCAAAAATATTGGGTATAAACATAGAAAGTGGTGTAATGCGACCTAAAAATGTTCTCTATTTTCCTTGTTCCTTCCGCAGGGAAAGGTAACCTCTCCAGGGTGTGGGGGAGGGAGGGTTAGGGTAATGAGAGGGGAGGGTTAGGGTTAGATTTAGGGGAAGGAGTGGGGGACTATTTTCTCTTACCTTTCCTTGTTCCTTTGTTTTAATTTTCTATTTTACTTCTTCCTTTGTCCCATCTCCAAATATTTCCTTTCTCATTTGGTATATCTCTACTCTAACCCCTCCTCCCCCTATGTTCTTTTGTCTGTGGAGCCCTTCTTCCTTGACATTTGTCTTGGTATTCTTCCCTACCTTATTTTGATTGTTATATCATTGACAGTATAGAGCATTTTGGCAGATTTTTTTTATTTTTGTAACTTGTGCAATGGTTTATAAACTAGCTCTCGTAATATTGGCAGGAAAGTCACACAATAAACCCAGTTGTTTATAATAACTGCCTAGAGATATAATTTTGTTTGTTTGAGGATTTGACAGTGTAGTAAACTGACGACTCCAGTAAGACCATATTATTTAGTGTGTGAGATATGCGGACCACCACTAAAGCCAGATTGTGATTATCTTCTCATCCACTCTGCTGCTTTCTTGATACTTTCATGATTAATAATCCTTTTTTTATTTTGTCCAATTTTCCTTCGTCACAGCTTCATATTAATGAGGTGTGATCAAGACTTCACCTATAACTCATGAATTCTCTGGAAGACTTTTTTCTCTCTCTTCTAAATGGATTTTTTGGATTCAGTGTGTGATTTTTTTCATTTTTTCTATTTGGGCTCAAAAACCCAGAAACTCTCTCCCTACATACACACTCACACACTCCCTCTCTCCCACACACATTCCCTCTCTCCCACACACACTCCCTCTCTCTCCCTCTCACTTCATCTCTCCCTCTCACTTCATCTCTCTCCCACACACACTCCCTCTCTCCCACACACGCTCTTTCTCTCTCCCTCTCACTCCATCTCTCTCCCACACACACTACCTCTCACCCACACACACTCACTCTCTCTCCCACACACGCTCACTCTCTCTCCCACACACACTCCCTCTGTCCCTTTAAATGTCCAGCCTCCATTGTCTGTCCCTTTAAATGTCCAGCCTCCATTGTCTGTCCCTTTAAATGTCCAGCCTCCATTGTCTGTCCCTTTAAATGTCCAGCCTCCATTGTCTGTCCCTTTAAATGTCCAGCCTCCATTGTCTGTCCCTTTAAATGTCCAGCCTCCATTGTCTGTCCCTTTAAATGTCCAGCCTCCATTGTCTGTCCCTTTAAATGTCCAGCCTCCATTGTCTGTCCCTTTAAATGTCCAGCCTCCATTGTCTGTCCCTTTAAATGTCCAGCCTCCATTGTCTGTCCCTTTAAATGTCCAGCCTCCATTGTCTGTCCCTTTAAATGTCCAGCCTCCATTGTCTGTCCCTTTAAATGTCCAGCCTCCATTGTCTGTCCCTTTAAATGTCCAGCCTCCATTGTCTGTCCCTTTAAATGTCCAGCCTCCATTGTCTGTCCCTTTAAATGTCCAGCCTCCATTGTCTGTCCCTTTAAATGTCCAGCCTCCATTGTCTGTCCCTTTAAATGTCCAGCCTCCATTGTCTGTCCCTTTAAATGTCCAGCCTCCATTGTCTGTCCCTTTAAATGTCCAGCCTCCATTGTCTGTCCCTTTAAATGTCCAGCCTCCATTGTCTGTCCCTTTAAATGTCCAGCCTCCATTGTCTGTCCCTTTAAATGTCCAGCCTCCATTGTCTGTCCCTTTAAATGTCCAGCCTCCATTGTCTGTCCCTTTAAATGTCCAGCCTCCATTGTCTGTCCCTTTAAATGTCCAGCCTCCATTGTCTGTCCCTTTAAATGTCCAGCCTCCATTGTCTGTCCCTTTAAATGTCCAGCCTCCATTGTCTGTCCCTTTAAATGTCCAGCCTCCATTGTCTGTCCCTTTAAATGTCCAGCCTCCATTGTCTGTCCCTTTAAATGTCCAGCCTCCATTGTCTGTCCCTTTAAATGTCCAGCCTCCATTGTCTGTCCCTTTAAATGTCCAGCCTCCATTGTCTGTCCCTTTAAATGTCCAGCCTCCATTGTCTGTCCCTTTAAATGTCCAGCCTCCATTGTCTGTCCCTTTAAATGTCCAGCCTCCATTGTCTGTCCCTTTAAATGTCCAGCCTCCATTGTCTGTCCCTTTAAATGTCCAGCCTCCATTGTCTGTCCCTTTAAATGTCCAGCCTCCATTGTCTGTCCCTTTAAATGTCCAGCCTCCATTGTCTGTCCCTTTAAATGTCCAGCCTCCATTGTCTGTCCCTTTAAATGTCCAGCCTCCATTGTCTGTCCCTTTAAATGTCCAGCCTCCATTGTCTGTCCCTTTAAATGTCCAGCCTCCATTGTCTGTCCCTTTAAATGTCCAGCCTCCATTGTCTGTCCCTTTAAATGTCCAGCCTCCATTGTCTGTCCCTTTAAATGTCCAGCCTCCATTGTCTGTCCCTTTAAATGTCCAGCCTCCATTGTCTGTCCCTTTAAATGTCCAGCCTCCATTGTCTGTCCCTTTAAATGTCCAGCCTCCATTGTCTGTCCCTTTAAATGTCCAGCCTCCATTGTCTGTCCCTTTAAATGTCCAGCCTCCATTGTCTGTCCCTTTAAATGTCCAGCCTCCATTGTCTGTCCCTTTAAATGTCCAGCCTCCATTGTCTGTCCCTTTAAATGTCCAGCCTCCATTGTCTGTCCCTTTAAATGTCCAGCCTCCATTGTCTGTCCCTTTAAATGTCCAGCCTCCATTGTCTGTCCCTTTAAATGTCCAGCCTCCATTGTCTGTCCCTTTAAATGTCCAGCCTCCATTGTCTGTCCCTTTAAATGTCCAGCCTCCATTGTCTGTCCCTTTAAATGTCCAGCCTCCATTGTCTGTCCCTTTAAATGTCCAGCCTCCATTGTCTGTCCCTTTAAATGTCCAGCCTCCATTGTCTGTCCCTTTAAATGTCCAGCCTCCATTGTCTGTCCCTTTAAATGTCCAGCCTCCATTGTCTGTCCCTTTAAATGTCCAGCCTCCATTGTCTGTCCCTTTAAATGTCCAGCCTCCATTGTCTGTCCCTTTAAATGTCCAGCCTCCATTGTCTGTCCCTTTAAATGTCCAGCCTCCATTGTCTGTCCCTTTAAATGTCCAGCCTCCATTGTCTGTCCCTTTAAATGTCCAGCCTCCATTGTCTGTCCCTTTAAATGTCCAGCCTCCATTGTCTGTCCCTTTAAATGTCCAGCCTCCATTGTCTGTCCCTTTAAATGTCCAGCCTCCATTGTCTGTCCCTTTAAATGTCCAGCCTCCATTGTCTGTCCCTTTAAATGTCCAGCCTCCATTGTCTGTCCCTTTAAATGTCCAGCCTCCATTGTCTGTCCCTTTAAATGTCCAGCCTCCATTGTCTGTCCCTTTAAATGTCCAGCCTCCATTGTCTGTCCCTTTAAATGTCCAGCCTCCATTGTCTGTCCCTTTAAATGTCCAGCCTCCATTGTCTGTCCCTTTAAATGTCCAGCCTCCATTGTCTGTCCCTTTAAATGTCCAGCCTCCATTGTCTGTCCCTTTAAATGTCCAGCCTTAATGTTCTGTCCCTTTAAATGTCCAGCCTCCATTGTCTGTCCCTTTAAATGTCCAGCCTCCATTGTCTGTCCCTTTAAATGTCCAGCCTCCATTGTCTGCAGACAACGGAGGCTGGACATTTAAATCCTATCAAGGGGTAGGAATTTGGATTTTTGGGGTTGTGTTGTATGTTTGTATTTTGTTTTTTGTGTGAAAAATCAATAAACATACAACACAACCACAAAAATCCAAATTTTGAATCCTGGACAAAATCCCAACTCCTCCCCTGTCCCACCACCCACTAAAAAATCCGCCCCTATCCTCTCTTGACAAGTATGTATGCAGCAAACATATTACTTCATAAGCAGCACAGCTTATTTTAAAAGATGGAACATCGTAACACTTTTAGCAATGTATAACAGGCAGATCAAATACAATACATTACAATCAATACCTTGATAGGATATCTGAGACCCTTCCCAGGACACCATTGTTGCAGGAGTGTTTTTACAACTCAGGTTGAACATCAGGATACATATATAGTAAGGGAGACTCTAGCCAAGGATCCCATATGGGAAGGAACTGAGCCAGCGTTCCTATTTTTGGTATGGACAAATTTCTCATGGTTCAGAGTCACGTTAACCAACCCAACCCAATTTTGAAAAGTCGGGGGATCAGGGCCCATCCATTTCCTAGCAACCAATGCCAGGGCCAGTGTACACAATATATCCAGATAGTGGTGCACAGCTGAGGAGAAATTCCTTATCAAGTCTATGCTAAACAAAAAGGTTTTGGGGTTCAAAGGAGGCAGGGGGTGAATGTGGAACAAATAGCCTCCCACAGCTTCTCATAGAACTGTTTAATAAAAGAGCAAGTCCATACCAGGTGCCAGAAATCTGTGTCATCCGCCCCACACTTCTGGCAACATGCATCCCCACGCAACCCCATTCTCACCAATCTATGCGGAGATAAATAAGCCCTGTGTATACATTTCAATTTGCTGGTAACGGATTGACGAGGTAGTCATCGTAATACACGCCAGGGCCTGGTTCCACTCTTCATCCTGCAAGCTTCCCACATCCAACTCCCATCTCATTCTAAGGGCAGGGAGATTGTCCCCATATAGAGTTAGAAGTTCACCCAGAGAGGCATAAAGAAAGGAGACCGAACGCCTCTTAGCTGCTTCAGACAACATGAGCACTACCGGGGAAGGTTGAACCAAGGGCACCTCCCCTGCAAACTGCCCTGCGAAAAAAGTGTACTCCGCCTAAAGAAAAAGCTTCCCCCAACTGCGCAAAGGTTCTCAGAACCCCCTCCCCCCCCGAATGAAGCTGGCCTATGGATACCAGCCCAACTTGAATCCATACCCTACGACCTTGAAGGTTAGACAGCTCCAACCAAGGAAAGGTATACCGAAGAGGAGTGTCAGGGTCATACGACTTAACCCCTAATAGTCGATTCAAAATTCTCCAGACTCCCAACGCCTGCATGATCAACGGGGCTATCCCCACCCCTCCCCCGCCAACAGAAACTGCAACGGGGTCCGAGAATGTCGACCCGTCTGACTTATCAGATCCCCCAGTAGTCCATTCCCACTATTACTAAGCCACGGGACTAGATGAGCTAATTGGGCAGCAACATAGTATCCCCAAAGGTCAGGAAAGGCCAACCCCCCAACTGTTTATTTCTACAAAGAACAGAAAGATACACCTTGTCACTTACCCGCCCAGACAAAAGAAAGAAAATGGGTATTAAGGGATCTAAAATATGAGCGAGGCAGCAGCAGTGGGGAATGCTGGAGGACATAAAGATATTTAGGAAGGAGTGTCATTTTTATTAAGTTGATTCTACCTGTAGGGGTCAGGTACTCTGAAACAGAGAGTCATAAGTATCTAAAAGGATATATATTAAAGAATTCTTTAAATTTTTTGTATAATTCAATCGGGAGCCTGTCGATTCCCGGCGATTTATTATTGGGAAGGGAGCTAACAACCACCTCCAGCTCAGAAGGGGAGAGAGGAGCCTCCAGCATCTCCACTGCCTCCACCGATAATCCTGGAGAACCACAGTATCAAAGTATGAGTGCAGCTCCAACTCTGAGTACGTAGCCTTAGTGGCGTAAATAGATCAGAAATATTGCAGGAAGACGGCCACAATTTCCTGGGCACGGGTACACACAATCTGCCTACCATCCATAATCTCAACCACATTCCGGGTATCCTGCTTCCCCTTGGCCAAGTAAGCCATATAGGACCCTGCCATATCAGATTGGGCATACGTAAGATGACCCGCAAATAGTAGTCGTCTCTTGGACTTAGCATATAGGTGATCGGTCCAGTCCTTCTGCGCACTCAACCATTTTAACCTGGCTGGTTCACCCTGTGTACGGATATACTTAGCCTCACACACACCACACTTTTGCTCCAAAGACCGCTTCATCTCTCAAAAATATTTTTTCTTTCTGGCCACACTCGCAACCAATGACCCACGTACTACAGCCTTAAAGGCATCCCACATGATGGCAGGACCTGGAGGATCCTGGTTGTCCGAGAAATAGCATTTCCACTACGCAACCAGATCAAGCTCTGCTCCCATCAGCTCCAGCCAATATGGATTAAACCTCCAAAAACGTAATACGGTATTATCCCGCAGGACCAGGGACGTAAATACAGGAGAGTGGTCAGAAATGCCTCTTGGTAAATAGTCAATAGAATTAATATATGGGACCAAGGGAGCAGAGGTAAATAGACAAAATCTATACGTGAAAGAGTATGAAAGGATGCAGATTGGCAGGAGAACAGATGTCTTTCAGGATTCCTAAGACGCCAAGCGTCAATCAAACCCATAGTAGACATGAAATCAGCAAATGAAGTGTGTGAGGGACTAGGACTAGGTGAGAGAGCCCCCAGACGATCTAAACCCTTATCCAAAACATTATTAAAATCCCCCATGCAAATAACAGGCGTACCTGGGAATTTAGCC
Organism: Limnodynastes dumerilii; assembly: GCA_011038615.1. Lineage (NCBI taxonomy): Eukaryota > Metazoa > Chordata > Amphibia > Anura > Limnodynastidae > Limnodynastes > Limnodynastes dumerilii. Next base: position 1,020,328 of record WWET01000129.1, on the reverse strand, counting down.
ATAAATTCTACTGCTTTTTTAAGTACTTCATTACTAAAGGGTGGAGGAATGTAAATTGCAAGAAGAAGTATAGGGACGAGATCAATTTTACCAGCGAGAAACACATACTGTCCATAGGGGTCAGTCTGAACCTCCTCGTGGACAAATTTAACATTTTTGCTTATTAACAGAGAGTCCCCCCCTAGAGTTATTAGTGTGGGCCGAGTGGTAAACCCATCCCTTCCACCTCTTTTTAAGGGCTAACAACCTGCCCCCTATCAAATGAGTCTCCACTATGGATACAATATCAGCCTTATGTTTCCGAACTTCCGAACAAGAGAAAGCTTTATTTTATTATTTAACCCCCTAGTATTCCATGTCAGCACTTTCAGGGAATCTGCCATTGGCAACCAAAACAAGAATTATGGAAAGGGTAGAGCACATACCACATTACATTAGTAAATATATAGGGCCACAGGACCTGAGAGACCCTGATAGATCACATACATTCCTAATCTTCACAAAAATGAAACAGCAATAGCAGGGTAACACATAATTTGCTGCATACCAGACAGTCCTGGGACCCAGAGAGGAAAAACAACCCACCCACTCCCACCCTGTATTACCTTTTAACAAAAACACCTTACCTATGCAGTGGACTCTCCGTTGCACACGGCAAGAACATTCACTTAACCGAAGAGCTGGTTACCTAGGCTAGACATAAGATGCCAGCTCCCCTATTGTGGTGACCCATAACACAGACAAACAGCCCCCAAATGCAACAACATATAAGGCACTTTAGATGGCAAATTCGAAATTAATCATGCAAGCAGAATAAAGGATATGAGCCAATGGAGGAATGTCCAAAGCAATCCGCTTCCTGTTCAATAATTACAAAGATCACAGATCAGGGGTCCGTCTTCTCGCACCCCGTCTGTCCAGCCAGTCCTGAGCATCCCGAGGGGAGTCAAAGAAGTGGGCAGAACCACCCCCTGTACTCTTAACCGGGAAGGGAAAAACACTGCATACGACAGCTGAAGCTCTCTCAGGTGCCTCTTCACAGGGAGGTATTGAGCTCTCTCTTTTTGAATGTCAGTTGCGAAGTCCGGGTAAGCAGAGACTGAGACATTATCTACCTTCATTGGACCTTGCTGACGTAGAAGACGGAGTATGTTGTTGCGGTCTTGGAAGTGGAGGAACCGCATTATAAAGGTACGTGGAGGAGCGCCCGAGTGAGGAGGCTGTGGGGGGCACTCCGTGAGCCCTCTCCACCGCAAATTGTTGGGAGAAGGCTTCCCTACCAAATTCTTTAATGAGATGCTCTTGTATAAAGCCGACTGGATCTTGCCCCTCAATTCGCTCCAGGAAGCCAACAAATCGCACATTATTACGCCTTAATCTCCCCTCAAGATCGGTAATCTTCGTTTTCCAAGTAGACACCTGTGCAGTCAGGTAGTCCAGTCATCCTCTCATCGGGTTAGTGATGCCCTCTAAGTTGGAAATTCGATTCACTGCCTCTCCCACCCGCTCACGGACCTTTTGAAGCTCCTGTCGTATAATGGAAAGGTCAACTTGGGCTTCCCCAATTTACCCCGTCACCCTGATTTCTGAATCTGAAATGGCTTGAAGTACTTGCGCCAGAGTAGGGTCAGGGGGAGATGGGATTGAAGACTGCTCCAGGTCCACTGAAGGAGACTCCGACCGGGCAGAGGAAGCCTGACTTTGCTAGGAAGTTGAATGGGAGCCATGGGCAAATTTCTCCAGCTTAGCAGCAGCTGCTGCTGCGTTAGTGGTCTTTCCCATATATGAGTCTAAAGAAGGATATCACTCACTGTAACTGAACAGCCAGAGGGATTGCCACCAACCTCCCCAGCTGAGGGAGTAGTAATACAGTAGAAAATGTCAGTATAGGCAATTATAGGATACTGAAAGGCCAGATGGATTGCCCCCAACCTACCCAGCTGAAGCAGCTGGAATACAGTAGAAAGATTCCATATATTTATATCCACCAGACTCAGAGTCTTGCAGCTGAACAGGAGTCACACAGAGCTGTGTAGGAGCAAACAACACTAGTAGGGAAAAACTGGTCCAAACTCTGCAGGAGCCCTAATACACCTGACCCAAAGGGAAATTCCAAGGAGTGCCTCAGGTGTCACTAAATATTAAAGGCCAGATGGCCTTATGAATATAGTCAGCAATGAGGTGATATACACTGGTGGTAAAGAGGCCCCTCCAGCAGCGTCAGCCTTTCAGAGAGCAACAAGCCCCTATATAGGAGTCTGGCTGTGACCCAGGATTGGAGGAGGTAGCAGGAGTCCTGGCAATAATGCACCTATATAGCAGCCCAGTACCTTGTGGAGCCCCACACATAAGGCCAGCGCAGCGTGTAAATGGGAGATCCTAAGACACGACCTCCAGCAGCAATCCAGCTCCCACAAGATGGCGCCGGCATCCGGTACTTTCGCGCCACTGTCGAGCAGCGCCAGAGATGGAGAATACCGCAGCTAGTTAAATGATGCTCCGGACACCGCTGAACGCCTCCGGACAGCAGCTGGAGATGAATAGGGGTGAGTCACCAGGTTCGCAGAGTCCAATCCCCCCACATCCGCGGTATACAGGGCACTGGGTGGGAGCCGTCGGACCTTCACCTCTTTTCTCCAAGCAGGGTAGGGAAACAGGTCAGCAACTTATGGTCCAATTCTGCAGCGGGATCACCACCCTATATCAGGATCTTACAGGATATAGTCGGGAGCTGTGATAAAAAACCTCTCACTCCATCTTGAGGCAAGCCCCACCCCCATTGTCTGCCCCTTTAAATGTCCAGCTTCCGGTGTCTGCCCCTTTAAATGTCCAGCTTCCGGTGTCTGCCCCTTTAAATGTCCAGCCTCCGTTGTCTGCCCCTTTAAATGTCCAGCCTCCGTTGTCTGCCCCTTATGTCCAGCCTCCATTGTCTGCCCCTTATGTCCAGCCTCCATTGTCTGCCCCTTATGTCCAGCCTCCATTGTCTGCCCCTTATTTACAGCCTCTTCTCTTACTTATTACCTTTGATGATTTCTCCCTTTCTCAGCGGCGCTCCCTCTCTCCGTCTGGTCTGCTGCGGTCATGTGGTGTGGTAGTGGTAGAACACTGTAGGACCAAATCTTTTTCTAGAATAGCAGTGACCGTGTAGAAGCCATGTCTTACCTGTACTGTGCGATGTAAAACCCTGTCGCATATATAGCGACATACACAGTGGCAGGGACTTTACAAAAAAAAACAATTTTGTCCCGAGAGTCTCGAGGACAAGTTGTGAGACGAGCGGGACAATCCCGCTGAAATTGGGACACTTGCGAGGTTCATAAAACTTGCGCTTCAAAGTCAGCACTTAATAATTGCAGCTAATAGCAGTTTTCATTAAATAATGTTATTTGTGTTCTTACAAGGTAATCATTTAATAACTCTCTTTTAACGAGTTAGACATAAATATATTATCATGCATGTCACAACTTGTGTGAAAAGGATCATAATGTAATAAAGTAAAAAAAAAACAAGATCATTTACAAAATACATAGCAATGTACTTAACACTTGTTGTATTTAAAATGAACCAACCATAATAATCATTAGTCAGACAACTGTTTCACTTGAAATGATTCCAAATAATCCAATCACCATAGGAGAAAAGTTTTGGGGAATATATTTTTCCACCTCACGTGGAGAAATGTGGAGTTAATTATGTGCACATGTTAGGCTACAAGTCTCTTGTGTTAACCTTGCTTCACCTTATAAGCACTGGAGTGAATAAACACATACTTCATGTAAAATAAAATACATTTCTTTATATATGAACACATTTTTATAGAGTGGCAACATATTACACAAAAATTTTCTGCAGTGAAATGTCAAAAAAACATTGTACTACCAAAACTTCTGCATCCCTCTACAGCAGTGCTTCTCAAACGTTCTCTCTTTTATTTATTTATTTATTTATTTATTTAAATCTGTTTATTGTAATTTTTTTAAAAGCAGACATACATATATACCTAAGTAGTGCACATATGTAGATAACAACTGGTCAGATTTCAACACAGAATACACGATTCGGATAATGCGTTAACAGACACGTGTAACACTGTCAAAGCATAACAACTTCAAGAATACTATAAATTTAACATACATATATGGAAAATCAAATTCAAGAAAAAGCAAAATAAAATAAGCAAAAAATAAAAGGGGCGTAGGGGGTTAAGAGGGGTCAGGGGCATGTCATGGATACATAATTAGATTAATTTTAGAATAATAAATAGAATATTTTAGGATATCTTAATTTCATCCTATGCTTAGATGTGTCTACACTTATCCAATCAGTCTAGTTGCTCAATATAAGGTCCCCATTTTTTATAGAATTTTTCAATGTCTGGGAGCGTTGCTCTTCTGTCAAAATGAGTAAACATATCAATAAACTTTTAACTGTATCCAAAAAAGGAGGTATGTGTGAGATCCATTGTTGAAGAAGAACTTTTTTGGCCAGAGTAACAATGATAGTCAATATTGGTATTATCTTTATTTATTTGGACCAGCAATCAAACTGGACACACAGTCCAGTTTGGACCTAAGTCCCATGGCTAAAGGATCCAGTATGACATGTAATTGAAAGGTTTGATTTATAAATTGTGCAACTTTGTTCCAAAACCTGACACTTCCGACATTCCCAAAAATTATGGAAAAAAGTTGCCTCAGGCTTTTTACATTTCAAGCAGTTACCTGAATCCGTATTTACCATGTGCTGTCTTTGATTGGGAGCCATATTACTTCTATGTATGGTTTTAATGTGAATTTCTTGAAGCTGAGCAGAATGCAACGTTATCATAGTACACTCATAATGGTGCAGTAACATCTCAACAGAGTTAATCTGGGGAATATCTGCTTGCCATCTATTAATAGAGACAGTCCACAACTTAGTGGAGGAATTTAGAAGTAAGTCTTTTTGTAGACATTTAGTTCTATAGTTATTGGTTTTTACAGAGTGCAAAAGATTCATAAGGTCATCTTTTTGACTGATTTTTTGAAACGCCACAGGTTGAGTTTGAGCGTAGTGCCAGAGTAGTTGGAGGTACATGTAAAAATATGAGTTAGACAAATCAAATTTATCCTTCAAAGACTGAAATGTGATTAAGGTACCTCCAGGATTAAAGATATCTTTGATAGATAAAATGCCTTTATGTTTCCATAAGAGATAGATTGAGTTATCTAGACATGGAGTAAAGGTCGGGTTTTCCCAAACCGGGGCGTATAAAGAACTATGAGGGTTTCATTTATAAGATGAATTTATTTTGATCCAGAAGTAATAAGTGTCTTGGAACATTACATTAGACAGAATGGGGGAAGGGATACGGTTGCGAGGGCTAAGTAATAGTGCAACTGGAGAGTAAAGGTAAAATAAGGCTTCCTCTAATTGTAAATTTATATATTTTTTTCTCTGTAGCATCCAATCTATAACATATCTAAAAAAAACTACACAGGTAAAAGATGTTATATCTGGGATTCCAATACCTCCTTGCTCTCGAGGTAACTTCAATTTAGCCATTTTAACTTTTGGTTTTTGTGCTGCCATAGAAATTTTGAGAATATTTTATCACACATTTATTTATCCGAATTAGTAAGGGTTATGGGTAACATTTGCAATACATATGATAATTTGGGAAATATCACACTCTTAAGAACTGCTGCTCTACCTAAGAGGGATAAAGGTAATTTCCAATTTTCTAATTTTATAGAAATGTCTTTAATAATAGTAACATAAATATGACGGTATAGGGATTGTATTAATGGAGTAATTTGTATTCCTAAATATTTGTTGATGCAAGGATATCTTAAATATAGGTGTAGCCGAAGTCACCTCTTTAAGTTTATTTGCGGCAGTTAGGGGCATAACTTCTGATGAAAATTTACTTTATATCACGCAAATGTACCGAATAGTTGGATGGTTGATGTTATAACTGGGAGTGAAGTAGCAGGGTTTGAAACAAATAAAAGCATATCATCGGCGGAGAGTGCCAATTTCACTTCCTGTCTTTTTCTAATGCCTTGAAATTCTTTTAATCTCCTCAAAGCAATTGCTAATGATTCTAATTAAAGGGCAAATAATAAAGGAGACAAGGAGCAACCTTGGCGGGTACCTCTCTCTATAGGGAAA
>WWET01000129.1:982292-992761 GCA_011038615.1 Limnodynastes dumerilii | reverse complement strand
AATCAGTTATTTAATTATTTACCTTATTTAATAGAGTATTTCCTTATCTTTAGAAGTGCCTCCTGTAATTAAGCTAATTGATCTAAGTCCTTATAACTGTTGGAGCATTTCAAGGTAATGCAGTTCAACATTTAAAGTAGTTTTGAATGAGTAAATTCCATGCATTTTCCATTGACAAAGTACTGACGAGTAGCTGTCTACTGACGTCAAATGTGTAGGATGGAGATCAGCATTCTTTACTGCTTCTAAAAGCAGGAGCACACGCCAAGAATTCTGACACATCCCAGCTTGACTCCAGGTCTGGGCAGCAGCCTGACTTTTCAGCTCACCCGGTGGCCTGGAATTAGAAAGGCAGGAGAATGAAAAATGTGTCCGCTTTATATCTTCATTTTTACATTCTAAAGTGTGAAAGTAGACAGTGCAAAGAAAATTGTGTAGGGTGGACAGACTGCATAGAAATAGGAACAGTTCATAAACCTTCACTAACTTTCGCATCCCAGAATTGTTTGCTACACTTTTGACTAAACAAGCTTGATACATTTTTCTTTTTAGAATTATTACGCTTGTTTCCCTGTTAAACAAATAGGACATTCTTATAGTGGAATTTTGAGATAAAATATTCATACTCATACCTGCAATCTTTACAGTGTACTTCACTCCTACACATGGAGTTCAAAGAGAATGCATTTATATAGTGCCACAATTTGTCTGCAGCGCTTCATTCACATCAGTCCCTGTCCCTATAGGGGCTACATACTAAGATCCCTAACACATACACACATGCAGAGAGACTAGGGTTAATTTAGTAAGCAGCCAATTAATGGGCCGGATCCAGTGCTGTGTCCGTCACCACATTTTACGCACGCAAAGTGCATAATTGGGGCTTTTTGAGGGCAGAGTGCATTCGTCCTCCAGATGTTACACATGTTTTGCGCGCTTAACTCCTATCGTATGGAACTTAGTTCTGTACGATAGGTATTCCAAGTAAAAGTGGCTGTGCTTCCCCTCCGTCTGCCAAGGTGGGCAGTCGGTGGAGCATTTAAATTGTATGGTTGGGAAGGGATTAGGTATTTGAGCGGACCAGCTGTCAGACAGACCACTGATCTGCTTGTGTGACTAAAGGCTGCCCTATTGCAGCGTAAGTCACACAAATATCCAAAAGAGAGAGGGTAGTGACAGGGGGAGCTCACTCCAGACTGACAGCCCTGGCCTTATGTCTTCAGCAGAACTGTATTCAAAATCTTCATGGTCTGTGTGATCAAAGTAAAGAATAGTTACGAAGTATTGGGAGGAGACCAGGAATATTATTGCATCAATATCAAAATATATGAAAATTAAAGCAACCTTTTCTCAATTAGGTGACATACCTGTTTGACTGGCTGCTCAAAATAATGCTCTATTTTAAAGCTGGGTACACTGCTTGTTTTCCAATAGTCCCATATGTTAAATAAAATATTTTTGCAATTTCAAGTTCCGATGCGTAGTACTATCTGCATACCTTTTCGTTGTGTACGTGCAGTCTTTAAAGACCACACGTACACAATTTACATAACTAAATGGTACGTAGATAGCGTAAAAAAGTTACTACGCATGGGTAGTGGCTCTGCTCGTATAACGATGCACTTAAGCAAAAAAAACATCTCTGAACGTCGCAAATCACCTAGCAGGAAGTACCCGGCGCTAATGACAGGTTATTAGCCAGTCTGAAATATCGTGAGAACATTGTTTCAGACACTGGCCAATAACCTGTCATTAGCGCCGGGTACCTCCTGCTAGCAGGAGGTGATTTGCAACGTTCAGATAAGGTTTTTTTTTTTCTCCGTTAAATTTTTTTCAACGTTCAGATAAGGTTTTTTTTTCTCCGTTAAATTTTTTTCCGCTGGCTGCTGTTTTAGCGCAGCGGTAAAAAAAATAATTGAATCAACAAATTTTTACCATTCAATTGCTGCCGAAGGCGTCGTATTTTTTCCGACGCAATCTTTTTAAAAATATCGCCGCCAATTGAATCGGGCCCGATGTGTCTTGTAAATATTTTGTAAACCTCTGAGTGTTGTTCTATAAGGAATAGTAAGATGAAAATACATGTTGCTTGAATTGGAGTGTAGGCATCGAATTTCTGCTGTGGCTTGGATCTGGCCCTTTGTGATTTTCCCCCTGGCTGACATAGCCTTCCAGTCATTGTGTTGTATGCGATAATTGTGGCCCACTTTCCTGTGCTACTCAGTGCTGAGATCATCCAGGAATTCTAGATGATGCGATTATAAGGTGGGAGCATTGTGTGATGAATCAGTCTATGCCGTACACTATACAATTGTCCATCTGATCAGCCAGCTATGGCATCATATGTAGTTAGTTTTTTATGCAATTCCAACTTAAGTATGTGTATGGTTAAAAAAAAAAAATACAAAAAGCAAAACAGCCCAAAAAAAAAAGCCCTCAAACAAAGTCAGCATGGATTGTACTAAAGTGGAATGAGCATTAAAGAATTGCACAGCAGATTAATAAAACATTTTATGAATATAAAAGCACAAATTTATGTTATGAGGCTCTTTTATTAGACTTTTCTTTTGTTTCTCTGTCTTCTGTTTTTTTTTTAAGTGAAATGTCTCTTTAGTAAAGGCACCACGTTTTCCTACTATGACGTGTCACAAACGTGGCTCATATGCTGGCTATTGTAAATAGGTGTCTTGATAAATATTCTTTGCTGCGGACCTATTGAGCAGTTCTTCTGCAATACTGTATATTTGTATACTGTATATTTCTGTACATGGATATCTATGATTTTTATATTCACATTACTTCATATGCATTTAATGAGTTCTATTCTGCACATAATATTGTTTTTTTACTGCACATGTGCATGTAACCTCTGTGAAGTGTGTCTGATGTAACTATTGAGAAGGTCACCTTTTCTAAATGTAAATTTCTGTTCATGTTGTGAACATACAAATATCAAATTTCCAGTAAGGATTCAGAGGGAAATAAGGAAACTTTCTGTAACAGTCACATGTGAATAGTAACCCTTAGTTTTTGGCAGCGAGGGAATAATTGAGTAGCCCTTCAGGCACTCTTTTGTTATATCATAAAGATTTAGTCCGGCTGGAGCCTGGAATTTCCACAGGGCTCTGACTGCTGGGTGGGAGGAATGCTATACTGACGTCAGGAGCTGCTCCTGGGATTGTTTTGCATTTCTCTTCCTGGCAGTGCTCAGGCCGCTTCCAGCAAGAATCAGAAACGTATTGCTTATGAGGGGGAGAGGGAAAAACACAGGCTAAAGAACAGTTTATTAAAGAAAAGGAAAAAGTTTTGTGGGGGAGGTACCTCCATTAAAACGTCAGACTGTAAATCCGAACCAGATGTCAGTACATTCTGATGCTGCACGAATGGCAAATGTGTTTGAATGTTGTCCATCTTCACTTTCATCTCCTTACTCACTATGTAAAAAACTGGTTTATTTTATTTTTTTATATTTTTGCATAAGGATTTTTTTTTATGTCACTTTTGACCTACTAAAATGGAAACTTTTACTTTATTTCCAAAGTGGATAGGATATCTTCATATTTATCTTTTTACTCTGCATGAGTAACATGCCCTTCATTATGAACCATTGGTGCGCAATGTAATATATTTTATATTATATTAATACAAAGATTTATTTGTATTTTGGAACCATGATATGAAGCATCTTGTATGAAAGCCAAGAAAGAGTTAAGTATTACAATGCGTTGTAAAACAAAGAAAACAATTAAAGAGCTTCAAAACAGTCATATATTGGAAACTGCGTTACATTTTATATTTTTATGACGAAAATTTTAGTGGAAAATACCTACTTTGGGATTTCAGGGCTTTGTTTTCTAGGTTTTAAGGCTTTTTCACTCTAAAGTTGCAAGTCTTGTTTTCCAGACCAAACAAGGTTTGCAATTTTGTAGATTAAATATCACCTTTCTACAGAGACTCTCATTATACTACTAAAGCTGGCCATACACTAGACGATTATCGGCCCGATCTCCCAATGATGGTGATCGAGCAAATAATCGCTCTAGTGTATGGTACAGATACATTTTTGAAACTTCAAATAAACGCACCAGAAACGCTCTGGTGCGATTATTTGATCTTTCAACATGTTTTATTTAAATTGGGGGAAAGCTCCCGATATTTTAAGGGAGCCAATCAGCAAGCTAAGGTAGGTATTACATGTTGTCTTTTTTCTGGCTTTGAGTAGTGTTTCCACTACTCTGTCTGAAAATTATATCTATGTACAAAGCTGCTCTGACAGCTCTGAAGGTATGCTTTACAGCTGTCAGAGCAGCATAGTACGTAGATATACAACAGCGGCTATTGCAGGAGTAGTACAGACATGGATCAGCTGAAAACGCGCTGTGTGAAGCGCTGCTTCGGCTGATTCTTATCTGTATTATTGCATGCAGTAGCCACTGCTGTATATCTGTGTGCTATGCTGCTCTGACAGCTTTTAAAGTATACCTTCACAGCTGTCAGAGCAGCTTTGTACATAGATATAAAGCAGCAGCAGCAACAGAGAGCGTTGCTACCTCCCCTCTTCTGCTAGGATAATCGGTCCCAGCAGAGGAAGTATATGGTGCCGATAGACCATTTCCCTAGCGGGAAATCGTCCCCTTTATCGGCTCACCCCCTGCTGGGACCTATAATGGTCCTAGTGTATGGCCAGCTTTAGTAATAAAAACACTTTTTTCCTTAATCTATAATGGGTTTAAGATTCCTAATGATTAATAAAAAAGAATAAGCAATAACAATAGCTTCTGGTTTCAAATGTAATAATCAGAAGGATGTAGAGTGTGTAATATAGGAAACCCAGGGAGAATATTACATTGTAAACAACTTCATAACACAAAGAACAAAAATAAGTATGGATCTTAATTTCAAACATGTAACTCTGTGGGCCTGCACATACTGTAAATAGGAGGTTTAGGTCACAATATAACTATTTTGGGTTAAGCTCACCTGCCCAGTCTCAAAGCACCTCCTGTAGGCGAGTCGCTATCTGTGTTGCAATATGGGTACTTTATATGGGTAATATGGGTTTTCAAATAAACTACTAAATAGTAACAATAAAATACAGGCCACGCTTCTATACAAATATATGAAATGTGTGTGTGTGTGTATATATATAGATAGATATAGATAAACGTTGTCAGTCTCCGGCCCGAAAGTGGCTGTTTAGAATTGAGACAGCTAAAAGCTCATTTTCAGCTGTCTCTATTTTGAATAACAGCCATTTTCAAATTTTTGGTGAATGGGTAATACTTTCCCATTCATTTTCGGAGCCCGTTGCAAACCCCACCAGAGAGGTGAGTAACCTCTCAGAGTACTTTTAGGGTTAAGCTCTGGGAAAGGGAGGTTTAGGGTCATGGAAGGGGGAAGGTTAGGATCGACCTAAAGGTAGGGAAGTGTAGATTTAGGCTGCGGGGATGGGAGACTTAGGGTCAGGCTACAAGCAGGGGAGTCTATCTTATGGATGAGCTACACTACCCGAGCCACTTGTGTGGGTTGTAGACTCCGTCTCATGCTACCACTAGAGTGAAAGCACCGCCAGCATTCAAAAGTGACCAGAACATCAGCCAGAAGGAGGCCACACACACTACTGAGCCTCATTTTGACTTGTTTTAAGGACATTACATCAAAGTTGGATCAGCCTGTAGTGTGTTTTTCCACTGTAATTTTGAAGTGTGACTCCAAATCCAGACCTCCATGGGTTAATAAATTTGATTTTCATTGATAATTTTTGTGTGATTTTGTTGTCTGCACATTCAACTATGTAAAAAACAAAGTATTTAATAAGAATATTTCATTCATTCAGATCTAAGATGTGTTATTTTAGTGTTCCCTTTATTTTTTTGAGCAGTGTATATAGGGTGTGGGTCCCGGAAAAGAAAATCTGAATTCCGAAAACTTAGATTTCTCCAGTTCGCAACTGGCTGAGAGTTTGATTGCATATGTTTTGAGGAGGCATTGCAATCGATCCACGGAGCACCGAGCTTTCGGTGCTCCAAAAAGTTATTAAAAAATAGACTACCAGTCCATCTTACCCTAACCCTCCTCTCTCGCTACCCTAACCCTCCCTCCCCTGCAGCCTGCCCCTAACCTTCCCTCCCCTGCAGCCTGCCCCTAACCCTCCATCCCCTGCCCTGCAGTCTGACCCTAACCATCCCTACCCCACACAGATCATTTACTCACCTGTCCCTTGTCCGGCGAGGTGCGGCGGAGGGATATCGCGGATTGCAAAAGTGATTGTGTGAAGTACGCAGAACGGCATACTCATCCATTCATTAAAAAAAAGTAGAAAAAGGTAAGTATTCGAAAAAGGCACATCCGAAAAGGATGTCCCTTTTTTGGTAATCTTCTGAATTGAGACCTACGATACAGTCATCCGCTCATTCATAAAGAATCACTTTGTGTGTGTCTGATATAACTAATTTATTTTATTTTTTTTATTAAATAGGCTGTATGTGGTCCTACCAAAGGTTACAGGTTACTTACAGGATTTTCATTTGGTCCATTTATTATCTTACATTAAGTCTACCTAATTTCTAAATTTGATCCAGTTTCACACCATGGACACAAATGCTAATTTAGTGGAATTTCCATTATGCCTGAGATCTGCTGATTCATTGCAGACCTTCCGAGGGTTGCAGCCAAGGCACAGTTTATTGGGAGGTCTGTGAGTTCTTGGCTAAAATTTCTTTAAAAAAAATAAATAAATAAAAAAATGTTGTAATGTACTGATTTATTTTTAGCATGACCCACGCAATGATGCCTATAATGTCAGATTACCATTTTCCTAGACTTTATTTTTTATCCTTTGCAAAACACATTCTAATTTTAGTAGTCATCTGATTGAGGTGCTCTTTCAAATGCCATGTGTATAAACTGTTTACTACATTTTCTTTGAGTTTTAATACAAATGGTCAAAATGTGTTTAAGTGTATCTCTAATGCTATCAGACATCAGCATGCGGTTAATTATAGTCGTATTGTTATTTGTAATGTAAAATTATTTTACCCCAGAAGCTTTACTTATTAACCCAACTTACATAGTTTAAAGTGTTTTCATAACTTTTTTTTTAAATTAAGTAATTTTTATTGATATTTTTTATAAACACAACACAATTAACACAATTAAAACAATACAATACACACAGACTAGTGCTAACAAGCAAAACACCCTCCCAAAGGTAGCGCCTATAACCCACATATATTTAAAGAATAGTACTGATAGGTATACAGCGTACCATGTACAAAGTCACTATAAGTAGATTATGCAAAACATAGTTCGTTAAAAGTAAATTATGTTCTAAACCATTGTCTGATAAAGAAACAGATTCAAAAGCAGAACCAGGTGCCGCACCAAGTCGTGAAACATACGAGGTAATTCCTGTATAATACATGGAGACTAGCCATGGAGTCCAGGTCTTGTAAAATACATGCGGGGTCTTCCTAACTGAGTAGATACATTTTTCGTGAGGTATAGATTAATTTACTAATGTAACCCAGTCCCTTAAAAGTGGAGGAGTGTCAGCCATACATTATCGTGAAACAACGACCTGGGCCAGTGAGAAGAGTGTGAACAAATATCTAGAGGTAGACTTATCAAAAGTGTCCTCAGGGAACACACCAAAGATGTAGGCTTTTGGGTCTATAGAGAGAGTAATAAGCAATGTGTCAAGTGCAGTTCTCCACACCTCCTCCCAGAAGCCAATTACCGCCGAACAACTCCAGAGTAGATGCCAAAATGTCCCAGTGTGTCCACTACATCTATGGCAACCCTCGTCTGGCTGTTTACCAAGACGGAGTAGCCATTGTGGTGCCACTTTACCCTAAGGTCAACAAGATCAGGTGAAACTGCTGTACGGAGGGCTGAGTAGAACGATGATATTATGCCTTCTCTGGGGATGTCTGTAATCATGGATTTTACAGGAGAAGTGAGAATATTAGGGGGTTGTTAAAAAATTGTACATGTATTGCGTGTCTGAGTTGTAAATACCGGTAGAGGAAAGTATGGGGGACAGAGTGTTCCTCATGTAATTGTGCAAAAGACTTAAACACAGAGAAGAGATTCCCAATTGATGTGATGCCATGAGCACGCCACACACTTTTTCCCTCCAAAGTGATTAGTTCAGGAAATTCCCTGTTACCTTATAATGGCAAATCAGGATCCAAACCCTCCTACTTCAAGATTCCATGGGCCACCCTCCAGACCATCCTAGATTGGTGAAGGAGAGGAGCTGTATCCCTGCTATTACATGTTGCTAGCAAATTTTGTAATGGAGACCAGTCGGGGTTACTCCAGGAAGTTAAAAAAAAATTCTGTTGTGGGATCTAGGCGTCCCCTCACCCAATTCAACACCTGTGGCAGCTGGGCAGCCAGATAGTAAAGCCTGAGATTCAGAAGAGCCAGTCCTGTATCCTCTTTATGTCGCTGCAGAATGCTCATGCACACACGAGCTCTGCCACCTGCCCATATCAGCGAGGAGATGAAGCTACAAATTTTTTTGAAAAATCTGATTGGGAAGGTATAGGGGGGCATTTTGTAAGTGGTAAAGAAATTTGGGTTGTATGATCATTTTGACCAAATTTACCCTACTGGACATAGTAAGGGGAAGTTTTCCCCACAACTTACTTTTATTTTTCACATAGGTTACAATAGGGTCTATATTCATTTTAGTGTAGTCCAAATTGTTAGCTGAGATCCAGATACCTAGATATTTGAATGTTGTGTCCCAGACTAGCTGATTATGCGCACTCTCAACTGCCGGGAGCACCCCATTCAATGGAAATAGGTTGGACTTATTCCAATTGATTTGAAGCCCCACAAAATTCCCAAACTCCTCCACTATCTCCAATAATTTAGTTAGGGATCCCTCGGCATCTGCTAAGAATAGGAGCATGTCATCTGCGCAGAGGGCTATCTTATCCGGCTCCCCTCCAGTAGGAAGCCCATGGATTTCCCCTGTTGCGTGGATCAGGTAGGCCAGCGGCTCTATAGCCATGACAATCAGGGCCAGCAACAGGGGGCATCCCTGTCTCGTTCCCCTCTCCAATGGAAATGGGTCACTGGTATGGCCATTTACACAAATCTGAGCAGTAGTAGGAGTATAAGATTTGAACCCAGTTAAGAAAAGTGTCTCCCACGTTAAACCTATGCAGGACCTCTCATAGGTAAGCCCATTCAGTGGAAACAAAGGCCTTGGCCGTGTCTAAAGATGCGATCACTGCCCCCTCATCCTCTCTTCCCGACAACTGCAGACGCATAAAAAGGTGCCTGAGGTTTGTAGATGTGGTCCGGCCGGGCATAAAACCCGTTTGGTCAGGGTGTATGACTTTCGCTATAACTGCATTTAATCTGTTAGCAGGTATTTTGGACAGAATTTTGACATCGGTGTTAAGTAAAGAGATGGGTTGGTATGATTCGGGCAGTAGAGGGTCTTTACCCGGCCTAGCAATTAAAACAATTAGGGCCTCCAACATGGAGTCCGGCTGGCGATTCTTCTGTTGTATCAATGTGAACAGCTCAAGGAGTCTAGTACCGCACCTGGGATTTGTACAATTGAGTATAAAAGTCAAGGAATATATTGGCTATCTTTGATCCTCCATAGTACACCACGTTATCATAACCAGTGATTGCTGGGATGGCCCTCACCTCCATCTCACCTCTAGCAAGTTTTGCCAAGTAGCTACCACAGGCATCTGAGTGAAGATACTGGTTATGTTTGAGAAAAAGTAGTTTATGCCTGGTTTTCTCAATAAGACTTTGTCTCCAATCCGTTTGGGTTCCAAGCCAAAGTAGCCTATCCGACACTGAGTGAGATGAAAGGTACAGGGCCTCCATGTCCCCACAACGTCTTTCCAACTCCTTATCCTTTTGTATACTACGCTTTTTAATCTGGGAAATTCCTTTTATGAATGTGCCTCTCATATATGCTTTAAATGCATCCCAGTTGCAGGAGTGGTGGTAATGGGATTATTGTTAAAATAACCAATCCAGCTTTCCTTGATTCCCTTCCCAGGCTCCAGCAAAGAAAGCCAAAAGGGATTCAGCTTCCAAAAATGAATACCCGGAGCATGGAACATGTAGAGGGAATTCAACAAAGGGGAGTGGTCTGAAATCCCTCTAGATAAATATCTTATTTCCGCTATCCGTGGTAATAGGTCAGGAGGGGGGGGTCAAAACTAGGTCTATCCTAGACAGACTGGTGAGTGGCTGAGTGGCAAGAAAACTATTTTGTCAGGATTGCGAAATTTTCCATGCATCCACAAGGCCCGATCCCTCAACTTGTTGAGCAAATGGAGAGGAGGTTTGAGTTGGAGGGGAGGTGTTACTATAACTTTATTGCAGAGAACATTAGGCCATGGAAATTCCCATATACCAGATTTTGTTAGCCACATATAGCTTTTGTAATAGTATACACATACCTATATATAAACATATATATA
>WWET01000129.1:932783-961307 GCA_011038615.1 Limnodynastes dumerilii | reverse complement strand
TCTCTCTCTCTCTCTGTCTGGCTATACAGCGCTGTATAGCCAGACACAGGGAGAGAGGACAGAGCGCTTGCAGCCTGTCACAGTTAAAGCTGGTTCTCCTGTCAAGATTGAGAGACCCAGCCAATAAGGAGGGCCTGGAGCCAGCCAATAGGCTGGCTGCAGGCTCTCCAGCACGGATTATCGCTCCCAGTCTGTGGCAGTGTATGGTGCCGATATAGGGACCTTTCCCCAGGGGGAAATCGTCCCGTTTATCGGCAGCCACATGCTGGGAGCGATAATCGCTCTAGTGTGTGGCCAGCTTAAGGATTGAATGTACTACAGATGAAGCAGGAAAAACACATTGGTACTTGCAGTTTATAGATATTCTCTTCACATCAGTGGAATTGGCCATATTTTTGATTAATTGAAACTTGTGCCCTTTGCTGAAATGTAATTGTATTTTGCTTTGTAACGAGGTTGTTTCAAAATAATAATTAAGGTAAACAACAAATTTCATATCTCTCTTGCTGACGTCTTGTCTTATGTCAATGTGAGATACTGATTATTGCTTTTGGCCTTTGTGGCATTTGCACCACTATAGTCCACAGGGTTTGCTGATGTTTTACTGACATGAACTAACTGTTGTGATACTGGAGTGTTATTGTTATCATTATCGCACAGCCTGCATTCCTCAGGAATTTCAGATTATATCGGTATAACCAGGGTCAGGCCCCATAGCAAGGATGTGGGGCCAAAGCCAATTGGTCAGGACAGGGGGCAGATCTAGGTGGAACTAGGGGCGGAGCCTTCCAGGAGATAGGACACTTGTGTGGACTGTGTAGCTTTTGGAGGCTGGTAGCCTAAAGTAGTGCTCTGTATTAGCGCACAGCCTATGACTGTTTGCTGCTGTGGTGCATTATTGGGCCCTCTAGCAGCAAGCACCCCTTGGACCCATGATCGTTACACCACTGGCATGACTGCTTAAGCCTTTATCATGCTTTGTTACAGTGCCTTAATCTTGTTGTTATTTTAGCCTAACTACAATGAACAGAAATAATGTTCTGAGAAAAGCATTTACACAGGATCTTTGTTAGATATTCAAATACATTACAGAGTACACATATACTGTGATGGGAGGATATGGACATAAAACAAATATAAAGATTGAAAACCTCATATATGTTTGTTTCATGTATCGGTATGTTTTATGCAACTTTAATAACCTACTTAGGAAACAGCGGAAGCTTAAATTCTATAAACTGTGATCAAACCCTAGTGTGACTGACTACCATTTCCCCAGAAAAGACTACTTATTGGAAATATTAGCACTCAAGAGAACAGAACAAGCTAGACATTCCGTTTGTTTATCATTGCTAAGTAGCAAAACAACCCCCTGTCTGCGTCTGATTAAGTGAGCTGTGTGTGTTTGTGGTGAGGTTTTAGCTAAGCTTTACAAACATGAAGGAGACTTGTAAACCACATTTGACATCAGTTGCTTTCTGTGTATTTTTGATGTGTGTGTGCATAGAGGAATTAAATAAATGTCATATTCTCAAGCACTTTGACTTGGCCATAACCTAGAATCAACTGTTTTTGTTTTGTTTGTGTTGATTATTTTTACCGTACCACTTATTAACTATTTGGTGTAATTAATGTACTCCGTTTCTTCTATTTGTAGACAAAAATCTAAAACACCTTCTATGAGTAACGCAGCTTGATGCATGGTGGATAATATTCACATATATTCTTTTGTGGAATGTAGACATTGTGTAATACAAACACCAGTTGGAGATGGATGGATGTTAGATCAGCTCTGTGCCTTTCTCCCTCATACTACTCAGCTGGCTAATATAAAATATTTTATTATTTGTGAAGACGTTTAATAGCAGGGCTGAGTTTTGTCGCCATAGCAATTACTTGGTTACTTAATCTACTCAAATGCCATCTCGATTCTCAGTGAAGTCATCAAGTTGCTTACATTCATGTTGCCATCTCTATCCATCATTTAGGGGTAGACCCTGCTTCCTTTGTGACGGGAGCCATGAAACAATTTGACTACACACAATCATGAAAACTGAATGATAACCACAATATAGCACGTCCGATACAAAAAAAAAAATGACTCCACTAGAATTACCAGTATAGGGACAGTTCTTTTGTCGTCACTTTTGGTAGCTGAGCAGATATGCCATTATTTGCTTAATTATGTATTCTTTTAACTCTGCTACTTTACAAATGTCACTCTCCTTACCACCATTTATTCTGCATCATACGATCTCCATGTTTCTTTAATTGCAGAACCATATTTCCACTTTTTTTTAAATAAAATAACCAAATATTAATAATGTAAATCCTGGTCCAGATGGATGTCTTAATGTTCTGTTCTGTCAGTATATGAGAAGCTCTGTCTTTTAATACAACCAATTGGTATGAAGTGGAGGAAATTATCCATATATTATCTTCTGAATCACCCAACTGCAAAGAATGAAATTAAGCTTCAATGTCATTAGGATAAGGGGTTTATTACCCTTTCCAGAATTATCATTGATCTACAGTAAATTCCAGAGATATTGATACTACTATATTAGAAAGAAAGAAAGAAAGGTATTCTCGTCCGTGTAGCAGTAATTGAGGGTTAAATTTAAAGAGTAGTTTCTTGCTGTGATAGAGCGCTACCAAGCATACATTGGGGTCTGCTCTCCCCAATAAAATAAGTAGCAATTATAAGCATTAGTAGCAAATATAAATAAATAAAAAAATAATACCCCATACAGCGCGCAAAGACATTGTGCGCTGATACCATTCTGACCCAGACCTTGGGGAGCCAATACAATCGTCCTGCCAGTCTGCGACATTGCCATTAGGACTCTGACCGCTGAATACTTGCCATTGAAACCAGGTCTGAACTGTTTATCTTACTCTGCCACTCACCAGCAATAGTGTGATATATACTGTGAATTCTAATTAATGCTGCACGCTCTCTGAGACATATACTACGTTGACTATTCCAGCTACTTGGCTTACAACACAGAGGCTTAAGTCTACATATAACAATCCTTTTCATCAACTAAAGGAGTAACGTTTCAGCCTTTTCTGCAGCATATTACTACTATACTGACCAAGTTTTGGTGTTTTTCTATGAGGACTGATTGCAATTGGTATTAACCTCCTCTCGTTTTTATGTGGATTATTTTTTTATTTCTTTTATTTATTTATATTTGCTACATATGCTTATAATTGCAACTTATGCTTATTAAATATTGTTTTATACAGGAGCCATTCTGTGAGTAATTTCTATTAGCTGTTGATTAGCGCTCACCCTACTATATTAGAAAGTATATTTTTATCCTTAAGGCCATCTGTTGTCCACCAGAGGAACAATTCATCCCCATCTATTATCAAGCTCATTAAAATTTAGCTGAATTTCAACTGCAGCTTCCCTACAGTTCAAAATTTCTTCCCAGAGGATACATTGCGTTCTCAGTGTCAAATTTTCCAGTTAAAGCATAACTTGAGATATGCTAATACTGTGCTAAAACTTCATAAACCAGCAGATTCTTTACCTTGTATTCTGCAATATACCTTGGCAATAACCATTGGTGCTACAGTATCTACTATTCAAAGTCAACATTCTCAGTAATAAAGAGTAAGGGGCTACATGAACAAATTGAACAACTAGGATATAATGTCTAGCTTCAGTAGAGGTTGAGTATCAGGACCTACTAAAATAATACAGTGTAAACGACAGACCAATAGATGAGCAAATCTAGAGAGGGCAGTAATAGGACACAGTGTGAGAGTAAGCATATGAATAGGGTAATGGACAGTCTAGAAATGCTCACGTTAAGTTTGTAAGCAGTACTGCCCCTAGGGAATTTGAACCAGGCCACCTGCTACAGTATATTAGTAGCATGCTATTATATTATATTAGTAGCATGCTATGGCTCTTTATATCTTGCTGCTGTGGAGTAATAGAGGTGGAGGTTGGCTAAAACCACTATCTGTGCAGATAATGGCTTTGAATTCTGTACGCTAGGAGATCCATAGCATAACATTTTTTACATTTGTTAGATTTAAGGGGACTTTCACAAGAGGCTTATAAAACGAGGATCAGGCCCAATGTCTGCTCTGAAAATGCAGACAGAAAGAGACAATAATTCTTTTGGTCCTGTGTGTTCCACTTGCGAGGCTGGCATCTCTGGTGATTGTCACTCTATAGTAAATTTGACAAATTTAAAATACCATTTTTATTAAATGCACGTTTTATGTTTAATTAATATGAACGTCTAAATATCCACATATAAAATAGTAAAATGCTTTCTTATTATTATTTGTACTGGATTTTTGTGATTTCTCTTTAACATAAAAAGAGAATTGAATACAACCAAAAGCTATTGAGGGCACATCTAAAGATGTGTCCATTCACTGGAATCTTGCATGTTGCCTCCTGCAGAGTGTATGTGGAGTGGGCTGCGTTTGGAGAAAAAGTTCATAGTCTGATGACAGCACACATACAGTTTTGTTCAGCTGAACTATGCGATCGCTGTTGAACCCCATCACCTGCATGTGCGCTTATTGGGTAAAGAGGGCAACTTTAGCTCAAAGTATAGTTATTCAGTTATTGAGTAATCATTTTATCAAAATGCTGAATGCAAATCATTTTTAACTTCTCGATTAAAAGAAAAATACCAATGACTTTATTATACATAACATTTCTTCTGGAACATTTCTTAGCCATTTATTATGATAAGAACTAATATGTAGGGCAAGGAAAATGTTTTATATCAACCCCCATACGACAATGATCAAAACACTTCTATTGTAAACATGTGTTTAATGACTTCTTGGCAGATTAATTATATTTACTGTCTGCCTCTGCTTTTCTTTGGCAGAAATTCTAGTAATTTGCATGCTAAAATATTGAGCTAATTTTTATCTTTTTTTTTTTAAATGAGATTTCCTTTCTGTGAAAACTTTTCATGTGTTTATGGTAAAATCTATTTTCCTTAAAATAATAAAGGTTAGGGCACCTTCTACAAAGCATTGCCACTAAATATAGAAGAATACTTTAAAATAAGATATCAACATTGGTCTGAATAGGGAGTTATAGAGAAAATTCGAAAATAGAAATGTAGAAATAAAAGTATATTCTGAATAGGGAGTTATAGAGAAAATTCGAAAATAGAAATGTAGAAATAAAAGTATATTCTGAATAGGGAGTTATAGAGAAAATTCGAAAATAGAAATGTAGAAATAAAAGTATATTCTGAATAGGGAGTTATAGAGAAAATTCGAAAATAGAAATGTAGAAATAAAAGTATATTCTGAATAGGGAGTTATAGAGAAAATTCGAAAATAGAAATGTAGAAATAAAAGTATATTCTGAATAGGGAGTTATAGAGAAAATTCGAAAATAGAAATGTAGAAATAAAAGTATATTCTGAATAGGGAGTTATAGAGAAAATTCGAAAATAGAAATGTAGAAATAAAAGTATATTCTGAATAGGGAGTTATAGAGAAAATTCGAAAATAGAAATGTAGAAATAAAAGTATATTCTGAATAGGGAGTTATAGAGAAAATTCGAAAATAGAAATGTAGAAATAAAAGTATATTCTGAATAGGGAGTTATAGAGAAAATTCGAAAATAGAAATGTAGAAATAAAAGTATATTCTGAATAGGGAGTTATAGAGAAAATTCGAAAATAGAAATGTAGAAATAAAAGTATATTCTGAATAGGGAGTTATAGAGAAAATTCGAAAATAGAAATGTAGAAATAAAAGTATATTCTGAATAGGGAGTTATAGAGAAAATTCGAAAATAGAAATGTAGAAATAAAAGTATATTCTGAATAGGGAGTTATAGAGAAAATTCGAAAATAGAAATGTAGAAATAAAAGTATATTCTGAATAGGGAGTTATAGAGAAAATTCGAAAATAGAAATGTAGAAATAAAAGTATATTCTGAATAGGGAGTTATAGAGAAAATTCGAAAATAGAAATGTAGAAATAAAAGTATATTCTGAATAGGGAGTTATAGAGAAAATTCGAAAATAGAAATGTAGAAATAAAAGTATATTCTGAATAGGGAGTTATAGAGAAAATTCGAAAATAGAAATGTAGAAATAAAAGTATATTCTGAATAGGGAGTTATAGAGAAAATTCGAAAATAGAAATGTAGAAATAAAAGTATATTCTGAATAGGGAGTTATAGAGAAAATTCGAAAATAGAAATGTAGAAATAAAAGTATATTCTGAATAGGGAGTTATAGAGAAAATTCGAAAATAGAAATGTAGAAATAAAAGTATATTCTGAATAGGGAGTTATAGAGAAAATTCGAAAATAGAAATGTAGAAATAAAAGTATATTCTGAATAGGGAGTTATAGAGAAAATTCGAAAATAGAAATGTAGAAATAAAAGTATATTCTGAATAGGGAGTTATAGAGAAAATTCGAAAATAGAAATGTAGAAATAAAAGTATATTCTGAATAGGGAGTTATAGAGAAAATTCGAAAATAGAAATGTAGAAATAAAAGTATATTCTGAATAGGGAGTTATAGAGAAAATTCGAAAATAGAAATGTAGAAATAAAAGTATATTCTGAATAGGGAGTTATAGAGAAAATTCGAAAATAGAAATGTAGAAATAAAAGTATATTCTGAATAGGGAGTTATAGAGAAAATTCGAAAATAGAAATGTAGAAATAAAAGTATATTCTGAATAGGGAGTTATAGAGAAAATTCGAAAATAGAAATGTAGAAATAAAAGTATATTCTGAATAGGGAGTTATAGAGAAAATTCGAAAATAGAAATGTAGAAATAAAAGTATATTCTGAATAGGGAGTTATAGAGAAAATTCGAAAATAGAAATGTAGAAATAAAAGTATATTCTGAATAGGGAGTTATAGAGAAAATTCGAAAATAGAAATGTAGAAATAAAAGTATATTCTGAATAGGGAGTTATAGAGAAAATTCGAAAATAGAAATGTAGAAATAAAAGTATATTCTGAATAGGGAGTTATAGAGAAAATTCGAAAATAGAAATGTAGAAATAAAAGTATATTCTGAATAGGGAGTTATAGAGAAAATTCGAAAATAGAAATGTAGAAATAAAAGTATATTCTGAATAGGGAGTTATAGAGAAAATTCGAAAATAGAAATGTAGAAATAAAAGTATATTCTGAATAGGGAGTTATAGAGAAAATTCGAAAATAGAAATGTAGAAATAAAAGTATATTCTGAATAGGGAGTTATAGAGAAAATTCGAAAATAGAAATGTAGAAATAAAAGTATATTCTGAATAGGGAGTTATAGAGAAAATTCGAAAATAGAAATGTAGAAATAAAAGTATATTCTGAATAGGGAGTTATAGAGAAAATTCGAAAATAGAAATGTAGAAATAAAAGTATATTCTGAATAGGGAGTTATAGAGAAAATTCGAAAATAGAAATGTAGAAATAAAAGTATATTCTGAATAGGGAGTTATAGAGAAAATTCGAAAATAGAAATGTAGAAATAAAAGTATATTCTGAATAGGGAGTTATAGAGAAAATTCGAAAATAGAAATGTAGAAATAAAAGTATATTCTGAATAGGGAGTTATAGAGAAAATTCGAAAATAGAAATGTAGAAATAAAAGTATATTCTGAATAGGGAGTTATAGAGAAAATTCGAAAATAGAAATGTAGAAATAAAAGTATATTCTGAATAGGGAGTTATAGAGAAAATTCGAAAATAGAAATGTAGAAATAAAAGTATATTCTGAATAGGGAGTTATAGAGAAAATTCGAAAATAGAAATGTAGAAATAAAAGTATATTCTGAATAGGGAGTTATAGAGAAAATTCGAAAATAGAAATGTAGAAATAAAAGTATATTCTGAATAGGGAGTTATAGAGAAAATTCGAAAATAGAAATGTAGAAATAAAAGTATATTCTGAATAGGGAGTTATAGAGAAAATTCGAAAATAGAAATGTAGAAATAAAAGTATATTCTGAATAGGGAGTTATAGAGAAAATTCGAAAATAGAAATGTAGAAATAAAAGTATATTCTGAATAGGGAGTTATAGAGAAAATTCGAAAATAGAAATGTAGAAATAAAAGTATATTCTGAATAGGGAGTTATAGAGAAAATTCGAAAATAGAAATGTAGAAATAAAAGTATATTCTGAATAGGGAGTTATAGAGAAAATTCGAAAATAGAAATGTAGAAATAAAAGTATATTCTGAATAGGGAGTTATAGAGAAAATTCGAAAATAGAAATGTAGAAATAAAAGTATATTCTGAATAGGGAGTTATAGAGAAAATTCGAAAATAGAAATGTAGAAATAAAAGTATATTCTGAATAGGGAGTTATAGAGAAAATTCGAAAATAGAAATGTAGAAATAAAAGTATATTCTGAATAGGGAGTTATAGAGAAAATTCGAAAATAGAAATGTAGAAATAAAAGTATATTCTGAATAGGGAGTTATAGAGAAAATTCGAAAATAGAAATGTAGAAATAAAAGTATATTCTGAATAGGGAGTTATAGAGAAAATTCGAAAATAGAAATGTAGAAATAAAAGTATATTCTGAATAGGGAGTTATAGAGAAAATTCGAAAATAGAAATGTAGAAATAAAAGTATATTCTGAATAGGGAGTTATAGAGAAAATTCGAAAATAGAAATGTAGAAATAAAAGTATATTCTGAATAGGGAGTTATAGAGAAAATTCGAAAATAGAAATGTAGAAATAAAAGTATATTCTGAATAGGGAGTTATAGAGAAAATTCGAAAATAGAAATGTAGAAATAAAAGTATATTCTGAATAGGGAGTTATAGAGAAAATTCGAAAATAGAAATGTAGAAATAAAAGTATATTCTGAATAGGGAGTTATAGAGAAAATTCGAAAATAGAAATGTAGAAATAAAAGTATATTCTGAATAGGGAGTTATAGAGAAAATTCGAAAATAGAAATGTAGAAATAAAAGTATATTCTGAATAGGGAGTTATAGAGAAAATTCGAAAATAGAAATGTAGAAATAAAAGTATATTCTGAATAGGGAGTTATAGAGAAAATTCGAAAATAGAAATGTAGAAATAAAAGTATATTCTGAATAGGGAGTTATAGAGAAAATTCGAAAATAGAAATGTAGAAATAAAAGTATATTCTGAATAGGGAGTTATAGAGAAAATTCGAAAATAGAAATGTAGAAATAAAAGTATATTCTGAATAGGGAGTTATAGAGAAAATTCGAAAATAGAAATGTAGAAATAAAAGTATATTCTGAATAGGGAGTTATAGAGAAAATTCGAAAATAGAAATGTAGAAATAAAAGTATATTCTGAATAGGGAGTTATAGAGAAAATTCGAAAATAGAAATGTAGAAATAAAAGTATATTCTGAATAGGGAGTTATAGAGAAAATTCGAAAATAGAAATGTAGAAATAAAAGTATATTCTGAATAGGGAGTTATAGAGAAAATTCGAAAATAGAAATGTAGAAATAAAAGTATATTCTGAATAGGGAGTTATAGAGAAAATTCGAAAATAGAAATGTAGAAATAAAAGTATATTCTGAATAGGGAGTTATAGAGAAAATTCGAAAATAGAAATGTAGAAATAAAAGTATATTCTGAATAGGGAGTTATAGAGAAAATTCGAAAATAGAAATGTAGAAATAAAAGTATATTCTGAATAGGGAGTTATAGAGAAAATTCGAAAATAGAAATGTAGAAATAAAAGTATATTCTGAATAGGGAGTTATAGAGAAAATTCGAAAATAGAAATGTAGAAATAAAAGTATATTCTGAATAGGGAGTTATAGAGAAAATTCGAAAATAGAAATGTAGAAATAAAAGTATATTCTGAATAGGGAGTTATAGAGAAAATTCGAAAATAGAAATGTAGAAATAAAAGTATATTCTGAATAGGGAGTTATAGAGAAAATTCGAAAATAGAAATGTAGAAATAAAAGTATATTCTGAATAGGGAGTTATAGAGAAAATTCGAAAATAGAAATGTAGAAATAAAAGTATATTCTGAATAGGGAGTTATAGAGAAAATTCGAAAATAGAAATGTAGAAATAAAAGTATATTCTGAATAGGGAGTTATAGAGAAAATTCGAAAATAGAAATGTAGAAATAAAAGTATATTCTGAATAGGGAGTTATAGAGAAAATTCGAAAATAGAAATGTAGAAATAAAAGTATATTCTGAATAGGGAGTTATAGAGAAAATTCGAAAATAGAAATGTAGAAATAAAAGTATATTCTGAATAGGGAGTTATAGAGAAAATTCGAAAATAGAAATGTAGAAATAAAAGTATATTCTGAATAGGGAGTTATAGAGAAAATTCGAAAATAGAAATGTAGAAATAAAAGTATATTCTGAATAGGGAGTTATAGAGAAAATTCGAAAATAGAAATGTAGAAATAAAAGTATATTCTGAATAGGGAGTTATAGAGAAAATTCGAAAATAGAAATGTAGAAATAAAAGTATATTCTGAATAGGGAGTTATAGAGAAAATTCGAAAATAGAAATGTAGAAATAAAAGTATATTCTGAATAGGGAGTTATAGAGAAAATTCGAAAATAGAAATGTAGAAATAAAAGTATATTCTGAATAGGGAGTTATAGAGAAAATTCGAAAATAGAAATGTAGAAATAAAAGTATATTCTGAATAGGGAGTTATAGAGAAAATTCGAAAATAGAAATGTAGAAATAAAAGTATATTCTGAATAGGGAGTTATAGAGAAAATTCGAAAATAGAAATGTAGAAATAAAAGTATATTCTGAATAGGGAGTTATAGAGAAAATTCGAAAATAGAAATGTAGAAATAAAAGTATATTCTGAATAGGGAGTTATAGAGAAAATTCGAAAATAGAAATGTAGAAATAAAAGTATATTCTGAATAGGGAGTTATAGAGAAAATTCGAAAATAGAAATGTAGAAATAAAAGTATATTCTGAATAGGGAGTTATAGAGAAAATTCGAAAATAGAAATGTAGAAATAAAAGTATATTCTGAATAGGGAGTTATAGAGAAAATTCGAAAATAGAAATGTAGAAATAAAAGTATATTCTGAATAGGGAGTTATAGAGAAAATTCGAAAATAGAAATGTAGAAATAAAAGTATATTCTGAATAGGGAGTTATAGAGAAAATTCGAAAATAGAAATGTAGAAATAAAAGTATATTCTGAATAGGGAGTTATAGAGAAAATTCGAAAATAGAAATGTAGAAATAAAAGTATATTCTGAATAGGGAGTTATAGAGAAAATTCGAAAATAGAAATGTAGAAATAAAAGTATATTCTGAATAGGGAGTTATAGAGAAAATTCGAAAATAGAAATGTAGAAATAAAAGTATATTCTGAATAGGGAGTTATAGAGAAAATTCGAAAATAGAAATGTAGAAATAAAAGTATATTCTGAATAGGGAGTTATAGAGAAAATTCGAAAATAGAAATGTAGAAATAAAAGTATATTCTGAATAGGGAGTTATAGAGAAAATTCGAAAATAGAAATGTAGAAATAAAAGTATATTCTGAATAGGGAGTTATAGAGAAAATTCGAAAATAGAAATGTAGAAATAAAAGTATATTCTGAATAGGGAGTTATAGAGAAAATTCGAAAATAGAAATGTAGAAATAAAAGTATATTCTGAATAGGGAGTTATAGAGAAAATTCGAAAATAGAAATGTAGAAATAAAAGTATATTCTGAATAGGGAGTTATAGAGAAAATTCGAAAATAGAAATGTAGAAATAAAAGTATATTCTGAATAGGGAGTTATAGAGAAAATTCGAAAATAGAAATGTAGAAATAAAAGTATATTCTGAATAGGGAGTTATAGAGAAAATTCGAAAATAGAAATGTAGAAATAAAAGTATATTCTGAATAGGGAGTTATAGAGAAAATTCGAAAATAGAAATGTAGAAATAAAAGTATATTCTGAATAGGGAGTTATAGAGAAAATTCGAAAATAGAAATGTAGAAATAAAAGTATATTCTGAATAGGGAGTTATAGAGAAAATTCGAAAATAGAAATGTAGAAATAAAAGTATATTCTGAATAGGGAGTTATAGAGAAAATTCGAAAATAGAAATGTAGAAATAAAAGTATATTCTGAATAGGGAGTTATAGAGAAAATTCGAAAATAGAAATGTAGAAATAAAAGTATATTCTGAATAGGGAGTTATAGAGAAAATTCGAAAATAGAAATGTAGAAATAAAAGTATATTCTGAATAGGGAGTTATAGAGAAAATTCGAAAATAGAAATGTAGAAATAAAAGTATATTCTGAATAGGGAGTTATAGAGAAAATTCGAAAATAGAAATGTAGAAATAAAAGTATATTCTGAATAGGGAGTTATAGAGAAAATTCGAAAATAGAAATGTAGAAATAAAAGTATATTCTGAATAGGGAGTTATAGAGAAAATTCGAAAATAGAAATGTAGAAATAAAAGTATATTCTGAATAGGGAGTTATAGAGAAAATTCGAAAATAGAAATGTAGAAATAAAAGTATATTCTGAATAGGGAGTTATAGAGAAAATTCGAAAATAGAAATGTAGAAATAAAAGTATATTCTGAATAGGGAGTTATAGAGAAAATTCGAAAATAGAAATGTAGAAATAAAAGTATATTCTGAATAGGGAGTTATAGAGAAAATTCGAAAATAGAAATGTAGAAATAAAAGTATATTCTGAATAGGGAGTTATAGAGAAAATTCGAAAATAGAAATGTAGAAATAGAAGTATATTCTGAATAGGGAGCTTTATGAAATAGAATTGTTCGAAATTGAGAATAATAGCAATAGAGAATAATCGAAAATACAACAATCGAAATAGAAATACAATCGAAATGTGCATGTTTCGTAACCTATTACATTCGAAATAGGGAACGTTCGAAATAGCGAAAATTCGAAATTGCGAACTTTCGAAATAGCGAAAATTCGCAATTTAGTGGTCGAAATACAGATTTTCGAAATTGGCATTTTGTAACCGGGGACTGACTACCAAAATATATTATCCCTACCTATAGATTGTGGCTGTTAAAGTGGTGAGCTTGGATGTGCTTATAAAAGTTCTGTGTTGAATATCAGGAATACTATTTTGGGGAGAGGATTAAGATGCTGGCAGTGTTATGGATAATGGGGTAGATCCAGACTTGAGTACGACAGCGAATTTACGCATGCTGCATGCGTAAATTTGGCTGTTTGTACACTCTCTGCATGCACATAACAAATGTCACACATCATAACTCTGATCGTACGTAACTTGTAGTAACTATGCACAAAGGGCCTGATCCAGACCTACGCTCGCATGTGAGCTAACGCTGATCGTAAGCGTAAAAACGGCAGAAAAAATGCACTGCGCATGTGCATAGTGACAACTTCCGGTCGTGCCAAAGACCTTTTTGTAGCGACGATTCTGGCGTCCGTATTGTTTGCGGTTTTT
This sequence comes from Limnodynastes dumerilii, assembly GCA_011038615.1. Lineage (NCBI taxonomy): Eukaryota > Metazoa > Chordata > Amphibia > Anura > Limnodynastidae > Limnodynastes > Limnodynastes dumerilii. The sequence goes on along the minus strand of WWET01000129.1, from coordinate 947,884 downwards.
TCCGACGACGGGGAGTGTTTATAGTACGAATTTAGTACGGACGCTGGAGTTAAGGAATGTAGGTGGGGGAGCCATTTAAATTGTACAGTATGGGCGTGCTTAGCCCGCTACGAACAGCGCGTCGCTACGAAAATACGTGCGAACACAGGGAAAGGTTAGGGTAGGGTTCGGCGGGCGTAATGAAAAGAAGGTAAGGGGAGTGTCGTGGGAGTGAAAGTTCTTACGCTGCAGCAGTAATACGCTCCGCTCTCATTCGTAGGTCTGGATCAGGCCAACGCTGATCGTAAGCGTAAAATCGACATAAAAAACGCACCGCGCATGCGCCTAGTGACGACTTCCGGTAGTTACACACTGTTTTTCGTAGCGGCGATTCGGGCGTCCGCATACTTTGCGTTTTTACCGACAAAGGGGTGTGTTTATGTTATGAAGTTCGTATGGACGCTGGAGTTAAGAAATATAGGCGGGGGGAGCCATTTAAATTCTACAGTATGGGCGTGCTAAGCGTCGTTTATACGCAAACAACGTACGGACGACCGCGGTAACGAATACAAAAGTTAGGGTAGGGTTTGTCGAGCGTATGGATGCTAAACTAGGTACGAGCAAAGGGAGTGCCTATTGCCGTGCATCGCTGGTACGTTCGGCAATAATACGCTACGCACACCAGCGTAGGTCTGGATCAGGCCCAAAGGGCGTGTCACACCTACGCAAACAGAAAATACACATTGTAGGTGGAAGGAGGCATTTAAATTGTACAGTATGGGCGGGGTTAGGCAGTTACATATGAAAAGGCGTTACGTACAACCGCATATACCCAAGGAAAAGTTAAGGTAGTGTTTGGAACTCGTAAATTGTATGCTGCCATCATAGGTTTATTTTTTATCAGTTTTTCCTCTAACTAGTGTTGCCTAGGCTTATGTTATACTTCATTCATTCTGAAAAATGTTGTATTTGATTGTAGGTAAGAACCATCTGGCCCATACTGTTTGCCAATTTTTTATTTATTAAACCCAGAATGGTCCTAGATTCTTCTATCTTTGATTGGAAGTTATTCCACCAATCAACTGTCCCTTCAGTGAATTAATGGTCCCTTACATTTCTTCTAAGCCTAATACCTTCCAGTCTAGTCATTCTAGGTATATTTTGTTGTGTGTGTGGGTGTGTGTGTGTGTAGTAAGGCGGATAGTAATATGGTTTTCTTTTTTTCTGTCTGCATTTAATAAGAGACATGTTTAACATGTTGACCTACCTTGCTCTACCTGATATTGACATGCTGACAACATAACTGTGTTCCACATAATAATAACCTTTGCCCATATCCTAATCCTAACCGCTAGCAGAAACTTATAACTTACCTTCAAATGATGACACTGGAGCAGTGGGACATAACTGTAGTAGTGGTCGTCAAGATGAACAGAGGTTGGAGTAGGACAAACTATAGGACCAGGTCATGGGACAGAGCAGAGGAGCAGACTTGGGATAATGTGGAGGAGCAGGATACAGGCGGAGTGCTTGGGCAGATAAAGTAAAGTCCTTATGGAAAAGTATCATGGTTCCCTTATTGATATAATATAGGCCTTTAAACTGGTTAAAACAGATAGACTGACAAGGTTAGATGACCCTGCTTGCTAAGTTTTCAGTCTATAGGATAATAGTGTTTGCTACTTGAGGGTAATTGGTGCATATTTCCAACTAGGCTATCCTGGTTGCAAGGTTACCATTATCAGTAGTATGTATCTAGTCAGACAGCAGTATTATTATCTGAAATTATGTGGTTTAAGGAAGTACTTGTAATGTCCAGTCTCTATGTCTCCCTCTTATAATGTCCAGCCTCCATGTCTGCCCCTTGTAATGTCCAGCCTCCATGTCTGCCCCTTTTAATGTCTAGCCACCATGTCTGCCCCTTTTAATGTCCAGCCCATATGTCTGCCTTACTATGGTCAGCCTCCATGTCTGTCCCTTATAATGTCCAACCTCTATGTCTGCACCTTGTAATGTTTAGCCACCATGTCTGCCCCTTGTAATGTCCAGCCTCCGTGTCTGCCTCTTTATTATTTGTCCAGCCTCCATGTGTGCCCCATATAATGTCCAGCCTCCATGTGTGCCCCATATAATGTCCAGCCTCATGTGTGCCCCATATAATGTCCAGCCTCCGTTTGTGCCCCATATAATGTCCAGCCTCCGTGTGTGCCCCATATAATGTCCAACCTTCATGTGTGCCCCATATAATGTCCAGCCTCCATGTGTTCCCCATATAATGTCAAGCCTCCATGTGTGCCCCTTATAATGTCTAGCCTCCACAAGCCTCCATGTGTGCCCCTTATAATGTCTAGCCTCCATGTGTGGCCCATATAATGTCCAGCCGCCATGTGTGCCCCTTATGTCCAGCCTCATTGTGTGCCTCTTATGTCCAGCCTCCATTATCTGCCCCTATAAATGTCCAGCCTCCACTGTCTGCCCCTTTAAATGTCCAGCTTCCATTGTCTGGCCCTTTAAATGTCCAGCCTCCATTTTCTGTCCCTTTAAATGTCCAGCCTCCATTTTCTGTCCCTTTAAATGTCCAGACTCCATTTTCTGTCCCTTTAAATGTCCAGACTCCATTTTCTGTCCCTTATGTGCAGCCTCCATTATCTGCCCCTTATGCCCAGCCTCCATTGTCTGCCCCTTATGTCCAGGTTCCATTGTCTGCCCTTATGTCCAGCCTCCATTGTCTGCCCTTATGTCCAGCCTCCATTGTCTGCCCTTATGTCCAGCCTCCATTGTCTGCCCTTATGTCCAGCCTCCATTGTCTGCCCTTATGTCCAGCCTCCATTGTCTGTCCTTATGTCCAGCCTCCATTGTCTGTGCCTTATGTCCAGCCACCATTGTCTGCGCCTTGTGTCCAGCCACCATTGTCTGCCCGTTATATCCAGCCTCATTGTCTGCCCCTTATGTCCGTCCTCCATTGTCTGCCCCTTATGTCCAGCCTCCATTATCTGCCCCTTATGTCCAGCCTCCATTGTCTGCCCCTTTAGATGTCCAGCCTCCATTGTCTGCCCCTTTAGATGTCCAGCCTCCATTGTCTGCCCCTTGAGATGTCCAGCCTCCATTATCTGCCCCTTGAGATGTCCAGCCTCCATTATCTGCCCTTTTAGATGTCCAGCCTCCATTATCTGCCCCTTATGTCCAGTCTCCATTGTCTGCCCCTTATGTCCAGCCTCCATTGTCTGCCCCTTATGTCCAGCCTCTGTTACTTACCTTTGATGTCTTCTCCCTTCATCCGCGGCGCTCCCTCTCTCTGCTGCTGCCTTTCTCAGTCTGCGGTCACGCTCCTACGGGAGCCCTGTAGGACCAAATCTGTTTGTATAATGGAAATGACCGCATAGGTTCAGTCACTGCCATTCACTGCCCATAGGAGCCCTGTATTACCTGTACTGTGCGGTGTAAAGTCCTGTCGCATATACAGCGGCACGGGCTTTACAAAAAAAAAACCAACAACTTTGTCCCGAGAGTCTGATCTGATCTGGACACTTGGGAGGCGCGATCGACTGGTCACCCATCGACTGTTTGGCCACCCCTGCCATACATTGTAGATGACCGTTGGTGATGGCTGAATATGGACAGGGTGGTTTCTTCAGCTTGGCTTGTCTCTGTTTTGTGTCCAGCAGAACTATGAGATGGCCAGTTTGTATGTTAGTTGTAAGATAGATATGAAGGTGTAAACTGCTTTTTCAGAATGTCAGTATCTTAAACTTGCTATGTATTCTTGGTGACTAGACAGATGATCTTTTATTGTATAATATAATTACAGCTCTGTTACCGACAGTGGAATTTTCCTTTCCAAACAAGGATAGTTGTTTAAATGTCATAGGAATCGGATGCAGCCGGGAGACAGCAGGATTGGTCTACATTCAGTAACATTCCTCTTGTTGTATGTTCCATTTAATAGCTTCAAGCTAAAAACATTATAATGTCTTCCAACTGTTTGCATTGTTTACTATTTTTTTTCCACCAAAGAATGAATATATCCAGCTGCTCTATGCAAGTCTAGTTTCATTCTGATACTTTCATACGGAAATGTGCATTTGCAGCAATGTTAATGATACCACTGAAGGTGGAATCTAAAAAAATATTAAAATAGAGAGATGGTGAGACAAAATAGCTTAAGTCAAGGGTTCTCAACCAGTGGCATGCTTACGGGGTAGAGGTATAAGGAGTTACTCCATCCAGAAGTATTTCTTTTTTAATCATGAGTGCTACCAGATGGCAGAGGGTATATATGGTAATAATATGACAATGTAGTTATTTGAAAACAATTAAGACTGTCACATCAGAAAAGAAAAGTAAAAAAAAAAATCACATAGTCAGTAAGGCGATAGGTGATAATCCTGTCAAGAAGATGATATAGACTAACTAGATGAAATAGCTACAATACCTAATGCGATAACTGTATATTATAATAACACAATGTCCAATTCAAATGCTTCCATTGCCTCAATCAATAGGATAGTCAGATTAAGTCATTTGTGATTAAAAGAGAAGCTTATAATTAGAATGTTTATCAAGGTCATATAATGAAGCAGTTATAAATTCAATAAAGAAACACAAATTATTAACTGACTTAACCAAAGAAGAGGTGGTAAAACGATGCCCTCATAACCCAAAAACGTAACCACTGGGCAGCGCCAAAGACAATGATAAGGGTTTGCCCCTCTTTCCCCGCATTTAAGGCAGGAATGTGATATAGTAGAGCCCACTAAAAGATAATGGTGGGGTGTTAATTGAGCCCATTAAAAGATAATGGTGGGGGGGTTAATTATGTGCGATTATAAATATTAAGAAATAGCTCAACATAACGACTCTCAGGGAATAGTTTACAGGAATAACTAAATGTTTTGAGAAGGGTTTTCGTGTAAAGGTGAGGGAAATGCAATAGCCACTGTGGCAAGCCCTTGCTAAGGGCACTATCAGGGCCAGCCCTAGCCAATTTGGTGCCCTATGCAAGATTGGGTTGGTACCCCCTTGCAGCAAATCAACTCTGCTATTAGAGGTCCCAGTGGAGGTACAATGGTGCCTGGGCAGGCAGCTGACTGAAGATTGGCACCACACTGTTTTACGAGGGAGAGGAGCTGCTACACATGTGCTGGGTTTCCTTTTCTGCCCTGGGGTGCCTTCCCCCGACAAGATGCCACTAAAGGTGATTCACCTATACTGCCTATAGCTAGGGCCGGCCCTGGGCCTTTACTTCCCATAGCTAGGGCCAGCCCTGGGCCTTTACTTCCCATAGCTAGGGCCAGCCCTGGGCACTATAATCCAACTCATTTTGAATGAATTGATAGTGGATGGAAATGGCTCCATGTGAGGTGATCTCCTGGAACAATATTATGTCAAGAGGGTTGCGCTTGTCCGCATCTGTGAAGTTTTTTGTAATTAAATCAAGATAATGTTGGGCTCGGTATTAGATGAAGATGAAATTTCTCAGAAATTCAAATTGATATATGGCTTATAAAAAAGCAATAGATGTTTTGGTTTGAGGGATAGACAAGTTTCTGATACAGACAATGGGCTAGATCCAGAACTACGTCCGTCTTCCATAGATAGCCGTAATTCAATGAACAATAGCTACTGCGCATATACGCAATCTACATATCGAAACGATATTCAGATTACATATAATAGCTACTACGCATGCGCAGTAGCTATTCATTGAATTACGGCCGTCTATGGAAGACGGACGTAGTTCTGGATCCTGCCCAATGCCACTGATTTCCCATGCCGTGAAGGGGCATGCCACTCTTCCATTTTGGAAATATGGATTATTACAGAAAGGTAAGTGCACTGTAGTAAGTGTTAAGATTAAGTTTGTGTCAGAGATGTGCCAAACCCTGCACGTTTACCATAAAACTGGATTATCTCTGTGAATTGAGAAGACCTCCTGATCATGTAAGTGAAGGCTAGTATCACCTAAAAATTACTGCTCCAGTAAAGTATTCATGTAGATCATTGAGTCCCGACACCAATCTCGCAAGTGACGTCATGATGCATGTTTAAAGGTTACAATGTTATGAAAATGACTCCCTCCATTTAATTTAGATTGTCGGAGTCCGATCAAACTGATCCTAGATCTCTTGATTCCAGATAAAATTCTGTAAAAAAAAAAAAAAAGTAGTTAATTTTCTGTGTGTCCGATTTGTGTTAAGAGAATGAATAAAAAATAAGTATTGAAGCTTTGGGAATATTGTTATTTTTAAATTAGCCCTGCCTGTATAAGACAATTTCACACATCGCCATCGGTCAAGAGTTCTCTCTAAGTCCCTCATGAAATTTGATATATTCGCTGAATAGAAGAGTGTATATTTAATAAGAAAAAATAATAAAATTGTTGGAGACTGAATGTATATGGTGAGTGGGCACGTATCTGTATAGAAGAGGGAGGAAATATCAGGGCCTGACCAAATAGGCAGAGTAGACCACCTTTAAGAAGACCTGAGACAACGGATCAAAATAATATTTAACAAAATCATTACATTACAGACTCTATAGAGAAAATAGTGTAATGTAGCCATTATCAACTTAAAGTACATAAACTATAACATCTGATTCCTATTACAGTTTGTCTCTTAAATATTACTATTATTGTTGTTATTATTATTGGACCAGATTCAGAGCTCCGTGTGACTTAGTCCGCATGGAGCTCTGTAATTAAGCACAGAGGAGGGGGATGCACGCCCCTGGCACTTCCCTCTTCTCATGGAGTTCTGAACACTTAAGTGTCCAAAGCCCTACCCTAACTTAACCACACTGATATGCTTCTCCTATACTTTGAATCAGGGCCATTGTTATTATTGTCATTATTAAATATTGTTAAGTATAATTCTTATATTATTTAGTTTTTTTATTTTGTTAGTGAAATAGAAGTACCTAAGCCCATAGACAAGGGCCTCTGCAGTTAACACTAATTAATATGGTAGAAGAACTAAAATAGGACTTGTCTTCTGTCAGTTTGTAAAACACTAAGGTGCAAATTAAACCTGTGTACATGTAATGTACACTATTGATGGTCATCTCCATCTAGTGACACACATGCTTCTAGTTCAATGTTATCCCACTAGGGTACACACGAGGGAAACCCCCAAAATTTTGACTGCCTAGAGGACTCCACAGAGTTTATTCCAGCACTGTGGGACACGGGTCTTAGGAAATATGTAAAGCGATATGAGGGGATGTACTAGTAGCTGGACCATAGTGAGGATGGAGGGAGGTATTGATTAGAGGGTGAAGGGTAGAATGGGATTGGTCAGTGGTTCTTTTTTCCATAATAGGTAACAACTTCATTTATAATTATTGGGTTGTTAATAGTCATCTGAAGGCTTAACCCTTATATATTTATTTTGGGGAGTACATAACATCACACAACATTAACTTTGCCTGTGCAACTTGGGGAACCTTTCTAAAATTTCAGAGCACATTGTAAAGCGATTTGTTCAATATAGATAATTCAGCAACCACTGTACAATAATATTGGAATTACGGGGGGGTTATACATTGCAATACATTGTTTTGTTCTTAAAGTTCGCATTGAGTATTGCATTGCTCTTCTTATTGGACTCCCACATTAAAAAACTACCCCGCTACAATCCATGTTGCATGCAGCAACACTGCACCCACATACAAATCCTCACACATCTCAAGATATATCCCAGCTCACTCTATTACATCTTCACAGGACATACCAAATGCTCTGATTCCCTGTTACTTGACTTCTCCTGTACTGCACCCATTCTCTGGAATAACCTTCCCTAGCCCATTAAGACTATCCTCACTCTTTAAACATTCAAGCACTCCCTTACAACTCCTCTCTTCAGACAAGCTTATCAACTTGCACAACCTACTGCTTAATAATTGCCAACCCCATTTACAACCACTTTGCTATCCAGTTTACAACTCTGTGAAATTATTAACACAACTTGAAAACTTTACTTTCCATACTAAAATTACCCCCCTTCCTACTACTAACAATTCCGATGTACTGAATCATACAGAGCACTGAGCACTTTTACTTTACTTACTGGCCAGTCCATTGTGTGATATATAGCACTTGTCCTTATGCATCTATACTTAATGTCCTATAGAGTGTAAGCTTGCAGACAGGGCCTTCTTACCTACCCAAGCTCTCTTACCACCCAGTCTTGTTACAATGATAATAAATAAATAAATACACAGTGCTCTATGCATTCGACATTAAACATTCTAGTCACTTCTTTACATTGCAGAGCAGCACTCTTGATACTGTATAAACATGGAGAGCTTTATAATTTTAATGCATGCACACATATGCCAAGATCCTTGGGCATTATAGCCATAACAACAGCCCATCACTGTGCAGCTTAGCAAATATTCTTTAAATAACACAAGGAATAAGATTGTGGGGAAGAAAGGGAATCACCTCCATTACTTACAAAGGTGCTGCTAATTTTCTTTTTATTTTGTTAGTGAAATTGAAGTTCCTAATGCCATAGGCAACTGCATCTGCGGTTAACACTGATTAATACCACTTTCACATCACCACCAAATACCCGGGATTTTTGCATAAAAACCCGGGTCTCGGCAGAATTCTGGGTATTTGGTGGTGATGTGAAAGGGGTACTTCCGGTCGACCGGGGAAAAAAAGGGTCCTACCTGGGAAGGGTGGTGATGTGAAAGGTCCAGGGTTGTTTTTAACTTGGATCTTTCACATTGCCTCCCGATTGATGCAGATTTGTCTACTGTTGCTATGGCAACAGTAAACAAATCTGTTTTAAGCGGATCTGCAAAAAAAAACCAAAAAAAAAAAACACATTTTGCAAGTATAGGGCATGCTTATGCTTGTAGTGGTAGGATGGCAGGGCATGCTAGCGCTTGGAGAACCACAAGTGCCAGCATGCCCTGTCATACAGTGCAACAAAACACAAATTAATACCCCTCCTAGCTACTAAATAAAATATAGGGCTGGCCCCTACCATTAAAAAAAATACTTAACGTTTAATGCCCCCCTATAAATAAACAATGATTATTTAATACCCCAAATAAAAAAATAAAAATTAAGCTAATTATAAAATGCATAAAATAAATGAATAAAAAAATAGCATAAAAATGATAAATAAAAAGAAGTACTTACCATCTTGATTATGATCCCATCTTCCAAGCTTTTATTCCAAGGGGAAGGTCTTTGAAAAATAAAAAAACCCTGTGGACCGACGCAACTCATGTCCTGCACCGCAGGACATCCCGACGCTAATGACAGCTCTGCTGTCATTGGGGTGTATTTATACCCTTGGGCAGCCTGTGAAATCCCGTTTCCATGGTAACTCTGCAATGTAAAATATTAAAGATATTAGGGAAGAAACTGGGTGGAAATAGTGACTTTGAAAGATATCTGCTAACCAGTTGCCTTTCGGTTGGCAGATCTATTAAAGTGTATGATGAAAAATGTGTTTAGGTTTGCCTTATGGGATAAAAATATGGGAGCAGATGCAAGAGATTTTCTTAAACTGTGGTCTAAACCTGTGAGTAGTTTGAGAGAGCAGATAGTTATCTTTATTCTTAAAACCTCAACACAAATACACATTGTGCCAGAAGCATACCATCCACCCTGGCACTCTCCTCTCACGTAGATGACTTGCGTGTTCAGAACCCTACCCTTCCTTGTGTATCTCTGGTCGTACATAATTCCTTGTTGTAAGTGCCTATCCCAGTCCATACCGTACAATTTAAATGCCTCCCTTCGGCCACAATGCGTGTATTGGGCTTGCGTAGGGATGTCACGCCCTATCGTATGGAGTCACATACAAGTTACGTACAATCATAGTTGTGATGAGTAACATCTGCTGCATGTGTAAATTGCCTGTCGATATTCAGGCTGGATCAGGCACATGGTGCATAAATATGTATTATACAGACAAAAATTTTTATTTAAAACTTTTAATTGAATTTTTTTAAAGACAATTGGAGAGGTAATAAAAGCACATATCAGTTGTTTTGCCTTTTTTTCTGTGACAGATTTACACAAAATATATCTAGTTTCAGTTTACATGCACTCTGAATTTGATAATATAATATGAAAAGGAAACCGCTTGATTTGTACAAGTATAAAAGTAATACTTTCACCAATCAGCCATAGCATTGATTGCTTTGCCTCTCAGTGTCAAAAGCAATGAATTTCCTGCCAGTTCAGAACTGGCTGGGAGAGAACGGCCCTTTTGAAATAGGGCTGTTCTCAGAGGAGACAGACACCCCTCCTGTGGCATCTGGCTCCATTCTGTGTCTTTTAAATTGAGAGGTGGTGATTCCATGGTTTGGACTTGTTTTCCAGTGCATCCCAGAAATGCTCATTTGGACAGAGATCTGATTAATTTGAAGGCCAAGTCAAAACCTTAAACCCTTTGACATGTCCTCAAACCATTCCTTAACATTTGTTGCAGTGTGAAAAAACACATTATCCTGCTGATATAGGTTATAGCCATCAGGGAGTACCATTGCCATGAAGAGGTGAACTTGCAACAGTGTTTAGGTCAGTGCTATGTGTCAATGTAGCATCCACATGAATGCTAAGAGCCAAGGTTTCCCAACATTGTCCAGAGAATCACACTGTCTCCGTTGGATTGTTGCCCTCCCATAGTGCATCCTTCACCTGTCTGTGGCTTTGATGTTAAGGCTGATTGTGTATGTGTATGTGTATATGATATGGACTGCTATATTGTGTGACAAAATATATGATCTAATTCACCTGAACATATTTGTATCTTATGCAGATGAATATATTAGCTTTACTAATACACTAAATTGTCACAATAAAACAGTATCATTTTGTAGGTTGGGATTTGCCTCAAATTTAAGGTGTTGTATTTAAGTAATAATATTTTATTGAAAGGTGTAAAATGCTTATTTTTTACATACATTAATCTGACTATACATTATTCTGGTTGATAAGACGACTATTTGCTTATCAGATTCATGAACCCATAGTGTATTTTGTGTACAAAAATGTTTATGGAATGTTGAAAAAAGGTTCGTAAATGCTTGATTATCGGAATATTCAGAATTCACTAACTACTCATTCACTGCTTAGCAGATCCTGTTAGAATCATCACAGGACGTTATAAAGGCAGCTCTGATTATTGCATAGTGTGTAGGCCCTTGCAGCCAGAGTGTTATGTTGGTCATCTGGGATCTTACATTGTGTGTAGACAGCATTACTTTAGTTGGCCACACACTTTGCGATCTCCATAACCACAGCATTATATCAGTTGCTGGGGAGATTACATGATATGTGGCTGGCTAAATTATCAATACTGTATAATGGGGACTGTCACCTCACTGCTATGCGCCAATCAAAACAGGAATGGTGCAACACCAATCAGATTTGTCTGTCACACACTATACAAAAATTGGGCAATCATTGTTGTTTTTCCAGCTTTACAAATAAGCACATGATATGGAGAGGTTATTTTGTAGTGTTTTCCTGGTTATGTTCTTCCATTGTTGATAAAGATATGGGCTTAGTTTTCTTTATATAAACTGGTGATTTTCATATTAATTTTACAAAAATAACGCATGTTGTCTCTTACCCTTCAGGCAGAAAATATTTATCCAAGATCAACATGTTTCTGTTATTCTAAGCACTTATTTCAGTCGGAAAAACATTTTAAGCTCCAGTGAAGGCACAGAAAATAAAGCGTGCTGCTCCAGTTTTAAGACTGTAACTAAAAGATTGGTGCCATTATCCCAAGTGTTTAAAATGGACAATGGAGAAGGCAGTTGTGATTTAGAATGCCAAGGCAAGAAGCAGGTACGTTATGCTTTTACTTAGGGTAATGGTAATTGCAGTATCGGTTATGCAGGGCTTCTACGGGAATGAAGCAGAGAGAACATGGCAGAAATATTGAAGCTGAACAATAAACAGGGGCAGAAATATTGAGACTGGACATAGAAGCAGGGGCAGATATATGGAGGCTGGACATATGATAAGGGGCAGACATATGATTGCTGGACATATAATAAAGGACGGACATGCAGGCTGGACATATAATAAAGTGGCTGGACATAGAAACAGGCCCAGACAAAGGGAGACTGGACATATATAAAAAATAAAAAAAGGAGGCAGACATATGGATGGCTGGGCATATATTAAGGGGCAAACACCTCTGGGCAGTGCAAGACATACCAACTTCCCCAGACATGTCCACTGGGCGGTACAAGACACACCCCTCTTACCATGCTGTGAAAATGTTGAAATTCTCAAATGTTGGTAGGTATGTATTATCTTTGTGAAATGTAGTTTGAATCTCCTTATTGCTATAATGAAATGTTTTATATGGGGTTTTTGTTTGTTTTTTAAGGTGCAAATTAACTGATTAGTTATATAGCTATTTGTCACAACGGATTGCTTTCATACTACTCATTAATGCTCTAGCAATAGTCAGTTCATGTGATTTGTAGTAATAGTCCTGCATTTGTTTATTTTGATGATATCCTAAGCCCAGTGGCTCAGTGGTAGCATTTCTGCCACATGGCCTTTTCTGTGTGTAGTTTGTATGTTCTCCCATTGTTTGCATGGATTTACCCCGGGTGCCTAGTTTTTGTCCCCTACTCCAAAAACATTCTGGTAGGTTAATTGACTGCTTACTAAAATGAACCCTCGACTGTTAGGGAAATTAAACAGTAAGCTTTAAAGGGGCAGGAGCCAAGGTCAATGGTTGCTGAAAACATTGTAAAGCAGTACATAATGTGATGGCGCTATATAAAAGCTTGTTAATGAATGAAAACACTTTGCTTGAGAAATATGCTTTGATGGAAGGTGTGCTCTTGGAAATGACGACTCCTGGCTATCTTAACATTTTAGTACTTAATAGGAAAACTTTAGCAGATGGTTAAGTAACTGAGTTAGGATAATACAGTATTTTTTTTTTTTTTTTAGGTATTCTTAATATAGGTAGGGGTGTAGGTCCCCGTAGCGAACGACTCTATTTTGAAAGGGCCTAACCCTCAGTCCCCCCTTCCGCAGCCTAACCATAAGTCCCCCCTCCTGCAGCCTAAACCTAAGTACCCCCTTCCGCAGCTTAATCCTAAATCCCCGCAGAGGGTTATTCACCTCTCCGGTGGTCTGGTCCGGTGTTTTCCAAAAATGAATGGGTGAGTATGCGAATCGCATATTCATCCATTCATTAAAAAAAAATTCTGTGGTGTTACACATTCGAAATAGGGACAGCCGAAGAGACACTTTCGGCTGTCCCTAATTTGCAATGTGTAATATCGCAGTGGGGACTTGCAACAATAGGTAGGCACAGCCTAATGTGGGATAATAATATTATATATTTAATTCATTATTTTATTCTGCACACACTGTGCACATCAGTCACCATACAGAAGCCGCTGGATAGATTTTTTTTCAGATCACAGCATTGTATGACCAGTATTGCTGGCATCGCACCTTCTCGATAAACTCAAAACAAAGAAGGAATTTGGTTTTTAAGGTATAGCAGGTATATCTCCAAGTGTAACAGTCTACGAAGAGAAACTGACTTTTATTTTAACTTGGTTTTAACTTTTAGTTAGACCAAAGCTATATGTATTATTTCCTTAATACTGTTAAATATGTATTTAAATCTTCATATTTATACTAGCGCTATTTAGTACTGAGAAATTATTTCTGTTTTGTCCAACTTAATTATCTGACTGAACTGTTGATTTTTTTTCAGGTGTCAAGCACTAGTGTTCTTCAGAGTCCAAATAGTAATCAAAAGATGGATATCAGATCAAGCGTTGTGAACGACTCTCTACTGGATATTGTGGAAACCCAGGGAACCTTGGAACAGAAAACCTGTCTACATGTGGTTATTCAGCGGGTATACTGCCTTACACTGAGGAATGGACATCGTCTCGGCCATAACGTCAATTCTAACCCTATTCCAAACTCAGAAAAACCAGGAGTCAGGTGAGTAGATCACAACATGCTTTGTATGATTGATAACCTCTTTATTAGTCTTGGTAAGAGATTGACAGGTCTAGTTGTACTGTACTGTTGTCTTTTTAATATCTTTTCCAGAACGTATTTTTAACATATTTCACATACGGTTAACTTATAATTCCATGATTCACATTGCAGACAATGTATCAAATGAGAAATGACAACTGTTCAAGGGTCCATCACTGAAATATGCACTTAAATTCCTGAACATCACAAGAACTTTTTTCATATTGAGTTGAAAAGTACATAACAAAGTAGTGGAGGCTTTCATGGATCATGGACTGTTCTTAGTGATGACTGCAATTTTGTCTTGCTAAGCTGAATTGCACAGAATGTACCTTTTTACAAACTCAATCCACTTGGTTTTCTTGGCAGGGTCTAAAGTTTTACACATTTCAAAACCATTAGATGATTGACTTATCACACGCAAACAGCTATCCATATTAACCGCGTTTTTCCCCCTCTGCAAACCCTTTTCTGTCTGTTTCTTTCTCTTTTTCACAGATATATTTTAAAAGATAAAGCATCAGCGGTTTATTTACTATTTTCATCCAATATTAGTGAGCAGAAAGCGTTTTATTTATATCTAATGTTTCAGTTTCAGTTGGTTGAAATCATGCCTGTGTACAATACCTGCAATTATGCCTGTACTCTTACCGTTTCTCATGTTCTGACTATTAGCAATGATACTGTAAAAGTGGAGCTGAATGTGTACATAAGAGAAAGAGGAGAAAAAAAAATAGTGGAGCAGACTCCTGATATGTATGTATTGTATGGAGATGTAAAGTATATTGGCAGCTGTGAGTATAAATAAAAATGTAGAAAGATCATTGCAATAATATAAATGTATACAATGGAGATTGTGTATGGAACTGCATTAATGTCACAAAAGTCTAATAAATGCAAGAGGGAAGAGATGTGTGTGTATGTATATATGTGTATAGAACAGCTTCTGAGGCTGCAACAGGCACTCAATTAAAAATGTAAAGCAGCAGGTGCCAAGGCCAAAAGAATTCGAACATAATCACAAATGTGTAGACACAAAAACCAGCACTCTTATGTAGAAGGATATACACATGTGGGATGCAGAATCAACAGATAGTCAAATATATGAGATATA
>WWET01000129.1:886581-904364 GCA_011038615.1 Limnodynastes dumerilii | reverse complement strand
GCGGTTCTCAGTGGGGACCACACCCTGCTGCAGCAGTCGTGACTCCATACACACTGTACAGATATCTACCTATGCTGCACAGAAGATGCTGCCATAAAAGTCGCATGCGTGTTCACACTATACTCATTTGTCCAACATTAAGTTTTAAGATGCTCATAAAGCCAGTTAGATCAGATGCGACCTGTTTAATCACTAGTAATTAAGATCGTGGGGGTGTACACATACTTGTCATATTGTTCCAAACTGTCTGGAATCGTACGATTGGTCCGATAATTGCCTAGCTTAAAGCAGGGTACATAATGAGAAGTAACAGTAATGACCTGACATTGTTACTGTTATATGAAATGACCCAATGTTGCAGAGTACACACTGAAGTGATCCCCCACTGGATCGTTCATATCTCCCCATCATGCACATCTGCTAGTATCCTGAAAGAGATATCAGGCATATGAAATATTAGGAGCTTGTAAAAATCAAATGATCCTAGACCGTTTCATACGATATCAGTATAAACTGATAAAATGTTGGATTAAACTGTTGGTTATCACGTGATTTGCGCGATAATCGTTAGGAAAAGCCTCAGTGTTTACCCTGGTTTGCTCTGAGGATGCAACCAAGACATATAAGTTGATTTTTAACATCAACAACCATAGAGCTGTTTTTGGACATACCTGTTTGCAAGCTCAATGAAGTATTTTAATAAATTTTCAATTAAGTAGTGAGAGAAGTGATATTACATAAGATGATTCTAATGCTTTCTATAAGTCAATGTTTATATGCAACCTATACATGTAAACACACCTCACTTAATGTTTCTGCAACAACTTTTAATGAAAGGCAAGTTATTTCTGTTAGTATGGCTGAAAGAGGTTTAGGTTTGAAGAGTTAAGTAATTAGTTGACTTGATGTGCCTGCCTGTCATGGTGATTAAACTTTTTTTTTTTACGGTAAGTCAGCGGTTTCCTGATTTACAGGCTTTCCATTTCCTATTTGTTCTGTGCTAGGGTTACATTCAATCTGTCAGGAATGTTGGCTGCAGAATCCAGGGCATCATGTGATTTCTGCTCCTTTCTCCCCCTCTTCCCTCCCTTGTCATGCTCACTCCCCCTCCTCCAGTATGTGCCTCAGCACACGCTGTTCAGTAAACAAACTTCAGAGAACCAGAGAGAGCTGGTTTTGATCAGCTAATTCATTCACACAGAGATATTAAGCAAAAGTAGTCTACTGCACAGCCTTGACGTACAGGCTAGGGGGCAGTGAAACCAGTATTTACCTTTTCATGAGTGCTTTTTATAGCTGTGAAAGCCAGATGTAGCTAGTTAACATTAGCACAGAACTGTCTACTAGCGTGCAGGGTCCATGCTCTGAGCAGAGATCTGCTGATGTAAACAAAGATGTCATGGTGTCATTGTTTGTGTTTAGTTGAACTTTGTACATACTGTTTAGGCAGTTAATAGAAATAAAGTGAATAAAATTATAAGATTATTATAACTGATAATGTGTCCAATTTTAATCTTATATCTGTGATCATTTGCCATATGTGTTATTTGAGTCACTGGGTTAAGCAAAGATGGAAATAAAAGGGGCAATATAATCAGTAAGGTTGTTAGATGTTAGTAACCAGTTACTGCAGACCTACAAAAGCATAGATTTGCATAAAATCATCCTTATAAATGCTTATATATAAACGATAATAATAAATCCTTACATTCACTTGCCCTAATACAATTACCATCACCTTTACAACATTATTGATGATGAGTTAAACATGTCTTAATGACACATACCCTCCAACTGTACCTATTTAGCAGGTACAGTACCTATTTTTAATGGTCTGTACCGGCCAAAAGTACCGGATTCTGCCCCGGAAGTTCCCTCCCCCTATACTCACCTTGCAGTCCTGCAGCATCTGATCACTATAACAGAACTGCTGGGATAGACTCCTACAGCACTGCTAAAATAACAAGCCCCTCTCCTATGGGTTCTTAGCTCATATGATAAGGTGTAAAATGAGATATTACACCTTATCATACATGCAAATTAGAGCATTTAAAGCCATGCCCCTTCACAGGACAAGCAACACCCTCTTCACAGACATGCCCCTCTTAGTTGTACCTATTTTCTATTATAAAATGTTGGAGGGTACGATGACATTATTATTATTATTTTTGTATTTATTTTTTGAAATAACTATTAACAAGTAAGTGTTCTAAAATAGGACAGTGCATACAATTCTTATGTAAGTCGGAATGAAATTCATGTACAGCAAACTATTCTTGACAAGGGGTAAGCTAAGGGTTTCTTAGGGGCATTAATCAAGTATCTCTATGTTTTCGATTAGCATTCAGATAAATAGGAGAAGAAAAAACAGTTTACGGTGTTGCAGATCATAAATGCACATATGTGAACACTTGCAATATTGCGATGACCACAACGGCATATTACATATTTCTAGAATACTACATTTTGAAACTTCTTTTTTGAGTTTGGTTTCTTTGAGTAGTGTGGTATAAGGGAATCTTGCTTTTTTACATTTCCTTTAAAATGGGAGTATATAATCAATCTGCATACATTTCAGAGCATCAAAACAATGTATGATCAGCTGTCACATTGCTTTTTTATTGATTGTCGATATGTGGCCATCCTTTGCTATAAAGTGTGGAATTCCCCACATATATTGCAGAGCACAGACAGGTTATGATATAGATTGTGTATAAGCTTTTACATGAAATGATGTCATCATTACTGTTTGTTATGCTGGTCTGAGCATTATATAGGTGCTGTTGTGGCGATAGGTATTGGCTAGTTAGCATCAGTTGATCCCTCAGATTATAGACCAGACCCAGACATCTGACTTTCCCCTCATTTTCCACGTGACTATATCGTGTTTGGTGATTTTCAGATTTTGAGTACTGCCCATTTGCATCTATGTCACCTGATCAGTGTGCAGTCAGCAGACTTCCGACAAAGGACACTTGCATCCACTTCAGAAAGGAGGGCTACATTGTGTTCACAAGTGCCCATGACTTGATGTTACAGTACACAGTATAGGCGTGCTTACAGAATGTGTTCACATCCAGACTTCTGAACTGCTGTCCTTTTATCTTTGCGCAACTTGTAAAACTTAATTTAGGGTATGGCTGTAGGAAGTCCATTCATTCAAGGGGAATGGCTAGCAGTGTGTTGTCACATACTGTATGTGTGGATAAAACAGGTCTCAATAGTGGTTCCCCAGTGGTATGTCCCCAGTGGTAGGAGACAGCAAAATCTAGTATAAACTTGAGTTTTAAAATGGCATTTTTGAGCATGCTCATTATAGGTAATAGCAACATGCAGCTTGTGTGATCACGGTGTCTTCTTTCACCCAGTCTCATAAATGCACTGAATTATACATCCTGGGTAACTTAGTGTCTCCAGCATGTTGAATATAAGGACTCCCACAGCTGTGGTTTGTGTTGAATCAGGCTGATAATATGACAGTATTACCAGACTCATGCACCAAAATACTTGTCTTACCTGCCTCCTTCCTTCCCTCGTATATCGTAGCTTAGCTAGAAATATTAGCATAAAGGGCAAAAAAGAAAAATAGCGCACACCAACCTTACTTTAACCTTAAGAGAGCTCCATAGAACTTTTCACAGCATATTTTTTATTACACCAGCTAATTTTTGGGATGTTATCTCTGACGTTGTGTGGGTGCCATTCATTGTCTTAGAACGCAAGATCCTTGTTATGCCAAAATCAAGCTACTATGTCATGTCTTCACCCCTTGTTGCGGCATCTCTGTTTTGACATAAGTGGTATCGTCCATGAATGACTTCCTAATACGTGTCAAGTATATTGTTCACATAGGATATCACAAATCTTGGTATAGCGCTTGTTTCCCAGATTATAATCATGAATTAATGTGTTCCTTATCTGTTCCTATTAAGTTGAAATAAAATAAACAGGAAAAACCCCACTGTGTCTCTGAAACCCCTGTAGCATGCTCATAACATTATGAAAGCAGACCTGTATAAATTAGTGTGCAGTTTATCTATTGGAGACTCATGCATAATGCCTAGTCAAGTTCTAGTCTACTTGCTTTCCCCTCATGGAGTAAATGGTGTGGCAGCTCCTACTCATGTTCCTAAGCCAAACTCCGACAGTCAGATACCATAATGATATGAATTTTAGACATTCAGTCAATATTAGAAGCTGGCCTTAGACATTTCACTTAATTTTTCTATAAGAGAGGAACAATAGAATAATTGTATTCTCAAAAAAATGATACAGGACTATGTTAACACTATTTATTAATTCTCTTTTCACCTATAATTGTCCCTGAGACTGGACCATGATCTCTGGGATCTGGCATTAACAGCTGTTCTCTCTCCATATTTGAGTTGCTACTGAAGCTGGCACAGATGTAAAAGTAAAAGTTCCACTACACGCTTGTGCTTGGTTTCCCTGTGGAAGCTTGGACAAGAGCACAGCTGTGATTACAAACTTAAAAATACCATAGCACTAAACAGTCACCTGCTTCCAGTTTGAACTCCTGCTTTAATGTTGACTCCAAGTCACATTAGCACATGTCCAGCTGAGAGTCTACACTAAATTGTTGATTCAAGGTTTGTCGATTCAGAGTGGCTTAATATGATTGCTAATATCTACTTTATATTCTCCAAATGAGGTGTATTGTTAAAGGCTTATATTTATATTGCAATAATAGTAACCTGAGAAGACGTAATGCACTACAATATCAATAAACAAATAGATCCTTAATCATATTTATTTATTAACAGGTTTTTATATAGCGCCATCAGATTACGTAGCGCTTTACAGTTTTAACAATCATTATAACAGGACTGGGTGGTAACAGACAGACTGGGTGGATAAGAGGGCCCTGCCACAGGCTTACACTCTATAGGATATTAGGGAAAAATCATATAAATATTAATAATTATTTTAACATCTATACTTACTCCCAGAGCGCTATAAACCACAAGTTAGGGACTGCCAACCCTTATGTAAAAGACTGAGCAAAAAAAAAAAAGGAAAATGGCAAGCGCTAGTGGAGTATATGTTTGGTATAAAAATTACTAATATTCCAGTAGCAATATGTAACATTTTATTTAACATTCAATTTGAAAAAAAAACCAATATTTAGAATGAAATATATTAAAAAAAACCCCACAAAAACAGGCCTGTGTACAAACACTTGATCAGATGCAAAAAAAACCCTACAGGGATTCGGTATTGTAAAATGTGCAAATCATGAGCTCTCTTCTCTTAATAAAAAAAAAAGCTTCTCAATATTAGATAGCAATAAATAGTCAATGGTTTGAAACAGTCTCTAATTTATAAAGCCACTTGGAGCCGCGCATCAATATACTCCAATTGTCAAGCACTCAAAGTCAATTTAGCAGCATGTAATAATATAATATCTTTGGCAGCATATAGCCGCACTATGTAGATACCGACAAAACAGACAGTGTTACGCCTTATTGACTTGTAGGGAACAGATGAAATTGGTGATTCACATAAGCTTTGTTCAGCAGCATGCAATAATCTGACACCACTGGCAGAATAGAGCTGCGTTAGCTGGAGGCAAATGATTGACACAGTTGGGACCAATTTTCATCTGATTCTTGTAAGTTACATCGGCACAACGCAGCTCTATTCTGCCAGTGGTGTCAGATTATTGCATGCTGCTGAACAAAGCTTATGTGAATCACCAATTTCATCTGTTCCCTACAAGTCAATAAGGCGTAACACTGTCTGTTTTGTCGGTATCTACATAGTGCGGCTATATGCTGCCAAAGATATTATATTATTACATGCTGCTAAATTGACTTTGAGTGCTTGACAATTGGAGTATATTGATGCGCGGCTCCAAGTGGCTTTATAAATTAGAGACTGTTTTAAACCATTGACTATTTATTGCTATCTAATATTGAGAAGCTATTTTTTTTATTAAGATACGAGAGCTCATGATTTGCACATTTTACTATACAAAATCCCTGCAAGGTTTATTTGCATCTGTGTATGTGTTTGTGTTTGTACACAGGCCTGTTTTTGTGATTTTTTTTTTTTAATATTCAATTCTTAATATTGCTTTATTTTAAAATGAATGTTGAGTAAAATGTTACATATTGCTATATTACTGGAATATTAGTCATTTTTATAACAAACATATACTCCGCTAGCGCTTGCTATCATCCTTTTTTTTTTTCTTTCTTTTTTTGCTCAGTCTTATATTTATAGTGATATGCTTCTAAGCAAACCTGGTCATTTTAAATGGAAACCCATCCTAAATACAGCAAATAAATGATTCACAAATCTGAAAATTAAAATTCAAGTGCTCAAATTTTGATTTTGGCTCGCATGCATATTCCCTTCGCCTACAGAGAAGAAAAATGGATATAAAATGCTGCAGATATAATGTAGGTTCCTTTGTACAAATACTCATTTTCGGTCCCATTAGATGCAATTAAAAATGGTATCATGCTCTCTTGTAACTAGCTATATTCAGTACATTATTTGATTTGAATATTTGAGTTGTACTAGTTTGTCTGCAGGGCATTTTTTTTAATGTGTTAATTTTTATTATTTTTATTCACCATGCAATACATAAAATAATGCTGGATGCAATGGATCGGATCCACAGTTTGAAATAAAAGGAAAACTGGTGGAACTTTACACCTGGTTAAATCCATGCTGTTGCATGGGGTAGGGGAAGGGGATTGGTAGCACAATTTGTATCCATTGTGAATAGTATTGGTTAAAAGCTGATATTTCCAAGCTGAAGTCTTAATAAACCTTTAAAATGGTCAATATCTGTGTGCAATGAGCAAAAGCACAGTATTCTTCCTGCATGCAAAGAATAAAATGTATTTGATACCTCCAGATATACAACATGGTTTAGGTCCTGAGTAAATTTCCACCTGTTTTCCACTTATTTTCAAACTCTGTATCCGGTCCAATATCACATCTTACCGCTAACTGTAAGCAGTGAGCAACATTATCAATGTCTGTTTTCTTTTCATGTTTGAGTCTTCTTTTTGGGCTGTGAAATTGACTGCATGTTATTGGGAAGTCTTCATTTATCTTCCATATAGCCTTCAACTTTAAAATTACAAGGAACAAAAGACAGGTCTGGTGCTCCATACAAATATTATATACATAAAATGGAGCTTTAGTTCACAATATAGCTATATTGGGTTAAGTTCACCTGCCCAGCGTCAAGGCACCTCCTGTAGGTGAGTCCCTATCCGTTTGCTACTTTATATGTGTACTCAGGAGATCTGTATTAAGACACTCCTGCCATTTGAACAGTGCGCAGCAGCCATAATGGGGAGGGGTCAGGCTCCCAAACTAAACTAACAGTAACAAGAACAAAGCTGATAGAGACTCCCCTACAAGAGTTACCTTGACGCTGGGCAGGTAAGCTTAACCCAATAGTCTGACACATAGTCTTATATAATGTTCGTATGGAGCACCAGACCTGTTTATATAAAATTGCACACATTTCATGTATTTAAATTGAAGCGCAGCCTGTGTGTTTTGTAAAATTACACTGAAATCTGTAAGCTGTATAATACGCCAGTCACGTTGGGTAAATCTGATATGTTTCATATAATACTAACCAAGTTTAGCTGCATCACCTTAGTTTTTATGCCATTGTTGTATACTATTCTAATATATGCTGTGTGGGTGTCAATTTTACCACAAAGGGAAAGTTCATGATTAACAGCATGTTCTTTATTAGAAAGTGTGCCTGCATGTAAGGTTTTGGGCAGTGTTCCACTAGCATAGTTACGTCATACTTAAAGTAAATAAATAAAAATTTAATTTAACCTCTCCTAAAGACTGACCATACACACAGCAGTTGTGCAGGAATATCTAACATGTCAATGAGCTTGTTACCAAATAGTGTTTACTTACAGATTGACATCCTCCTCTGTGTCTTCTTGGCTCCTCCACGGTGTTATGTGGCTCTCTGGGAAAGTGTGATGCTGATGTGACCTTAGGATAATGTTGCTGGGAGAGAGCAGATGAGGGTGTTGCACACTGCAAGTCAATATGGCTGAAATTCCGGAAACTCCAGTCATATAGACTCGTCAGTGTTCTGCTGACTGGCGATACTTAAAGTAGGTACTGCTGACTGGCAGGTCACTGATGAGTCTATATGACTAAAATGCAGACATTTCAATCATATAGACTTGTAGAGTGCCCCTGGCTATCCCTGAATGGTGCCCCCGTCAGTGATGAAAGGAGAAAGGGAAGATGCGCAAAAACAAAAGAACTCTTTGCTATGGTGCCTAGAATGCTTGTGGATAAATTGGCAAAAAATATATATAAATAAATATTTATTACAAAATACATCAATTTGGTCAGCAACAGGGAAAAGGGACCAGCAATCAAGTCCCTAACAAAAAAGCAACCAGCAAACAAACATTTCACCCACGCTGTACCAAAGAAAAATTCTTTAAGCTATGAATCAAACTTGTAATAAAACATATAAATCAATTTATTTACCCAATGAAAATAATGATAATAAAATATTAAAACATTTTGTATTCTCTAGCCAGTATAACAAATATTCTGTAAATTGCACATCTCTACACAGAGATTCAGTATTAATCAGAAATATGTGAAACGTGCTTAGATGATCGCTGATTATCCTAGAACCACTGTGGATCCAATGCCCAACATATAACCACTGTCCTGATTAGATATAAATAGTAATTTGAAGGCATGTCTTTATTATAGTTCCGTATCAAAGTATTGCAATAAGAAAAGGATACATTGCGCTAATATTCACCAAGCCACTAGTTGCTTTGACATGAGAGATAATAAATGGAACAGCATTACTGAAGTTTAATTCCCCAGCCTGTCTCTTTCATTCCGTATCGGCAGCAATTCGTTGACTCTTGCTTGTGTGTTTTAACACGGGCTCACTCAGTTAAAGCATCACGTCCCATGTGAGTCAGAGGCTGAATGACTGTGCTTGCAAATATATAGTACCAAAATCGGAGCAAATGTCCTTCAACGGATGGCGAATGTGGAGTTTGTGGAGTACAGCCATACAAAATGATTAAAAGATCAGATGTCAATTTGATGCGTTTCATCGTGCAATGACTATTTCATCAGAGGAAACATGTAAAAAGTGTCCACTTGTGATCCAATGGAATAGTTTACATCACATCCTTATGGTATTCAACCAATCCACCTTAATTTACACACCTGTACTCTAAAGACATCAAATGAACAATGACAAATCGGTAGCAAAACAAGCAGTTATTCACCGAACTCAGTGCCGGTCCAAAAACGGAACACGCCGCATCAGAGACACAGAGTCTAACCTAAAGCCAGGTGTTCACCAGAGCCCCTGATGGTGGGGATGGACTTGACTGCAGGCAAGGGGCAGGTCATGGCCCTCTGGACAAGCCCTCAGACACAGAACGGTAAGGCAAGATCCGAGATGAGCAGGAGTAGTGGATACAGGTTGTGTAGACACTGCTATCGAGGCTGAATAAAATGAGAGGGCTGGAGCTGGAACCAGGAGACACAGCAGTGTAGAATCCAGAGATTCAGGAACACTGGAGCTGGACACAGAGAGACAGGAGCCAAAGATACCAGCGAGTGGCAACTGGAGACCTGATGAGACACTGGAACCAAGGAGTGTAACACGACCAGGAATTGGAGCCAGATCACACGAATCTCTTCTGATACAAATCAACAGGCTAAGATTCTGTTGCTCTGACAGGGAAGTGATGTCAGTGAGGGGGTTAAAAACAGCAAGTGAAAAGGGAGTCCAGCAAGGCAATCAGCAGCACCTGTGAGCTAATGCCTGCAGCAGAAAGTGAACACCAGGGGCCAGATTTACTAAGCTGCGGGTTTGAAAAAGTGGAGATGTTGCCCATAACAACCAATCAGAATCTAGTTCTCACTTTCCTATTGCGTACTAGAGAATGTCAGCTAAAATCTGATTGCTATGGGCAACATCTCCACTTTTCCAAGCCCGCAGCTTAGTAAATCTGGCCCCAGGAAATGCTGAACTAAAATGAGTTATGTGACCAGCATAATGGTAAACAAAGCAACCATAACATGCAGAGAACATAGTAGATACTGTAGAATCATGACACAAGCTTGATTCATATTGGAAATTAAATAGAAATGTTACATTTTAAATACATTTAGTACTTAAATTTCATTAACGATGAGAAAGTCATAGCATGGTTTCTGTGAAATGTTTGTTTGTTGTACATTTATTATGCAACTAGCAAACTAATTTACACAGTAATACAGATTATATGTATAAATGACACTTAGATCATTGGAACAAAAGTGACAGAAAGAAACTGGGTCAGTGTCCCCACATATTACAATGACATTGTTTCTGACCGCAGTAAAACCTCTCCCTTAAATTTTCTGCTGATGTGAAAATCAAGATTGTTTAGTGGAAAAACTAAATGTGAGCTCAGTGACATTTATGGCACAGGATATAGCTGTAATGACTGGGTATCGGTGTAAGGTATTCAGCAAAGGTATTAAGAGAGTTGACACTTTTTCTAGTATGATTCTGGATATGTCTTTAGTTTTCTAGTTGATTTGCTTTATAATTGTTCTAAAATGTGTAGATTTATGTAGTTTTTTTTGGATTGCAATTATGTCCCCAGTTCCATATAATGACTACAGTCTTAAAACTGTCAATTGAATGTGATGAATTGTTTATCAAATACCCTTAAAGGAATAGTGAAGTGTTCAGTGTAGTTTTTCCTCCATTTCTCTGATACGTTAGGTGCTCATACTCATTTGGGTCCTAGATCCTCCTGTGTTCTTCTAGATGAAGTGTGAAATATCGGAGATACTTTCCTACTCTGGTGTTCTAATGTGTTTCCTGGTCTCAACCTCAAGGATCATAACAAATACTCTATAAGTCCTCCGACCTCCCAGGCTCCATTAAATCACCTAACCGTCATGAAGTTGGGGGACCAGGGTCCTAAAGTCCCCCAGTTATTGTGCTTATAAACAAGCCATATGAAATAAATGTAATATACAGTACAACTTCCCCCTAAATTCTAATACTAGTATACTTATACATAGAGTCATTTTAACATTCAAATAGGTGAAAACATACATTCAAGGACAGGATTACCTTTGACTTAAATCAGAGGATCCTGAATCCTGGGCTCCTCTCCTGCTTGTTCATGCAGAGGCTGGCTGTGATCTGCTGATCCTGCCTGTGTGAAATGTGGGATCCAGCAGAAGCGATTATACACTTATAACTGGACTTGTACATCTCCTCTACAGTCACCAGACTACTTGCCCTGTGACCCACCTTATAAAGGTACACACAGTAGTTGAGTTTTTATCCCTGCTACCCTGTGCTGATGTGAACCGTATCAGGCCAGAGGCAACAGGATTGTGGGCTGTCCGTGCAATCTGGTAACAGTGGCAGACAAACATTTGATCACAGGATTCCTTATGTGTTATTATATATGTGCCTTTCATGCACCTGTTTGCATTTACCTATAAATTGATCTGAGCAATTTTCATTTTGTGTGTTTATTATATATGTATTTTCTATGCTTAGTTAAAGAATGGTCATAAATTCTTTCTATCACTCAAAATTTTAAGTTATGCCCTCTTTAAGATTCAATATTGTGATATTTGGAAGGCTTTTATTGGCTTCTCCCAGCAGCTATAGCAAGTGAGTTTGGCAGCACAAGATTTTAACACCCTGCGCTCAGGTTGGTCCATGAGTTAGCGACTAGAAGCTGTGTTAACTGTCCGGACTCTTTTTGCTACGTCTGTGGTGCAGTAATGTTGAAACAGCAGAAATGTTGTTAACTCAAAGCAGGATAATGAGCTTTACAGATGTGAAGTCAGAGACTAAGAGAAAGACTGGTCCCCTCATGTTTGCTTTATCACTTGTGTTAGACTCCTCAGAGGCTGATCAAATTGTTCTCGAGACATTAATTTTAGTGTTTCAATGATTTGGAGGGAGCCAAAAGACCACTGTACAGACTGCTACTTTTGTCTGGCGAACATTCCTAGCATCAGTTCTTAGGCAAGACCCAAAGTTTGACTCAACCTTTGAGTCTCCCTGTTCGTCTTCTGGACCACATTTAAGTTGCCCAAAGAGATCCCATTGATTTTGTCTGAGATTTGAACCTAAAAGGTAAGCAGAACTTTTGGGCTCTACATTAAACTAAATTGTGTTCTCAGACAGAGGCATAGTGGCTTTAAGGGTTTCTTAGCCCTTGAAGATTGACTTTTCATTTGCAATAATTCAAAACAAAGGATTGGCATTTATTCATTGATTAGTCTAAACTTAGCTGAAAGCTGTGCTACTCCACAATAGCAACAAGATACCCTCAGTAACACTAGGTCATGCTGCTTCAACGAAAGAATCCCATGGAAGCATAAAATTTCTGCTGAATAATATCAAATATGAATAAATGTGAATATAAATATGCTGAGATTACAACTCTTTCACAGAGTACTGCTGTTTTCTGTGTGGGTGATATAGCAGAGTTAAAAAAAAAAACATTACGTTTGGAAGCAGTGGCAACATCACTAACCCCAGGAAAGAAGAATGTTGTCAGTGCACCACTTGTTGATCTAGAGAAAGTAAATTTACCTCTGTCATATAAAGCTTGGTCTTGCAAATAATGTTCTCAAAGCAATGGATCGAAGTGGACTCGCAATTGTATACTTAAGAAAGAAATTCCTGAGGATCAGTGATGTAAAGCTCAAAGAGAGCTTTTGTAGGACTTTAAATAAGAGAACTGATGCTCGATGGGAGTTTTGATGATCTGTTGATCTAATGTTCAGGGTGAAAACACTGCATGGGAGTCTCTCAACTTGTTAGAGAACCATAAGTCATTTTTGGCTGTCTCTATTTTGAAAATAGCGCTAATTCGAAAATGTTATTATCAAATGGGTAAGTACACCGATCGCTTAGGGTAAGGATTACATTAATACTCACCATTTGCCGCTGCATCTTCTTTCTTTGGTGGGTTGATTGCTTCTCTTCAGCAAGGCAGAAGCAATCAAGAACTGTCTGAGTGAAAGCAAAACAGCCCTTCCGAACCACGAACTACACAATATCGTTCCCACTAGATGACAAGCACCACACACTACGGCGATTTTTGGTCTGATCCGCTATAATTTAATTTATAATATGATTATTGGCCTCCCAATAATCGGTGTTGTGTGTGGCAATTTTAAGAAATATTTTGTTGACCAGTGTTATTAGGAGCAGTTATTGACTGTAACACTGACACACTTGCGGTAATCAGCCTACATTATTGTAGTGTGTGTGCAGCCAGCTTAAGAGTGCTGACCAATTTTATTGATATTTGAAATTCTTGTGCATGATCAATTCACTACATGAGCATAATAGTAATAATAACTAATTATTAATCATCAAAGTAATATGTAATCTCATACTGTCCAAAGCACATGTGATTAATTGTTTTTACTAACATTTGCGCAAGTGCTAATGTGTTAACTAGTATTTTTGCATTTTATTTTTCAGATTGGATGGTATAGTTAATGGTGGTATTGCTGGGCCATTTTCTTTGTTTTTGTGCAGATTACCTCTGACTTTCATTCACTTGTCTATATTAACCTATAAATTAATTTGAGCAACCACTATTTTGTGTAACTTTGTTTGGAAGCATGTCTGGGATCAGTAGCTAACAGGGCATGTTGGTCCATTAAAGCTATTATGGAAGGATTAAGGTGTATAGCTGAAAACTGAGAAGGAGCAGGGTTTGAGAAAGGTGGACAGAAATTTGCAGTACATTGCTTATGGAATAGTAGTAAGTAGTAGGTAAAATTCTGGGGGATAGCATAAATTTTTCAAGAAAAATGAGTAGTAAAGTCAAGAGCAGAGAGGGAGCATGTAATGGAGGGGTCAGAGTTGGGAGGTACATTTGTGAAATAGGGACCTCGGATTGGGAGGATATAAGAGATTCAAATTAAACCTGTTTAGTAAGCAGGAAAGCGTAAAATGAAAGTCATTATGTTAGCGAGATTTACGATGGTTTCATCCCACAGTGCAGAAGGGTAAGCTTAGAGTGCCTGGGTAACCAACAGGGCACAGCATCAAGGGCAAAAGTGAGGTGGGTATAGAGGGAAAGGGATTCATTAGGGGAAAGATAAGCAGATGGAAAGCAGTAGGTAGTCAAGACAAGATGAGAATGCATCAAGGTCTACAGAGTCATGGTGAGTTCTGGTGATAGTGGTCTTGAAAGGGGGGAGATGGTGTGATGGTTAGAGAGGGGGAATGAAAGTTACTGAAGTCCTTTATGTAGGAAAAGACATGGTCCAAAGTGTTGCCTTCATAGTTAGACAGAGGAGGCCCACAGGGAATGATCAAAGGAACTGGAGGGTGATGGAAGTTAGGATACACTAGAATTATTGGGGTCAGTAATTTGTATGTTGAAATCTTTTTCTGTGTTTTTCTATTATATGTGGTCTTAACATGAAAATAAAGTCACAATATTGGGTCATATGTCTTGTGTTTTTAAATATAGAACCAAAGTCTAGAGGTACCCCCTTAAAACCTCCAAAACCGCATTCTTTTACACACTCTACAGGCCAAATGCTGCACCTACCCATCAAGATATTGTCCCAACTTTATTGAACAACTTTATTATCTTTATTATTTGTGTATATAGCACACGGTAGGAGCAGTCTAACTTAAAAGACAATAAAAAATAATCATTTGTAATTCAGTGGTAAAAAATAAAATATCAAATCTATTTATGAAAATTTTGCAGCTGGGTCAGCACAGATAGAAATAGTGACCCTATTTCGATAGGAAAGTTCAGAACTAGCTGGGATATCGATTGCTTATGCCTCGATGAGGCATAGCAATCAATCCTTGGAGCAACGGACATGGTGCTTGATAGCTAAGTAGAAAAAAAACTACCCTTTCTCTAATTCTAACCCTAACCCTCCCTTCTCCACAGTCTGACCCTAACCCTCCCTTCTCTATAGCCTAATCTTAAGAACCCCTACCCGCAGCCTGACCCTAACCTTCCCCTTCTATGACCCTAACCCTTAATCCCCCCCCACCCCAAAACTAAAAGTCCTTGGAGAGGTTACTCACCTCTCCGGAACTGTCAGTAGCGGCAGATCTAAGGCAAAAATGAATAGTCTAGTATGCCAATCGGCACATTCAGCCATTCATAAAAAAAAATATAGAACACAGCTGCCATTCGAAATAGAGATAGCTGAAAAGAAACTTTTGGCTGTCTCTATTTCTAAAAGAAACCATTCTGACCGGGAACTCGCAACGTTCTTGATGCAGCGACATAACACTTCACCTTTCCTTAGCCCAATATTGCTTCTGCACTTTACTGCCCATACATTTATAGACATAGCTGTAACAAGAAATTGTAGCATTGATTTGCCCCCAAGTGTAACCAGATTAACACAATATATTTACATGCCCCTAGTCACATCGCTGGGAACAGTTATCATTTGTCATGCCTGCATACAATTTAAGTGCCTTAGATGGGATCAGACTCCGTCTTTATCCTGCATAACTATTGCATCAACAATCCAGGTTTTATTTCCCATAGAATCCTAAAAAGTGCCATTTTAGGCTTATCACATTTTCAGAAATAGATTCCTAAGGTTTATTTGCAGAAGTGTAAAAAAACAACGTCATGAATTTCCTTTAATACAAGATAATTGCTTAGATTCTTAGTACCTTGCATGATAGAAGGGGCATGTTTGTGGGCCTACAGTGGTTGAAGATTGAACTTTTTGGTGACATACTATACATGTGCATCCACCTACCCACACATAGCACACTTATTTTTTTAATTACAGTGTATACATTTTCTCTCCACATATCTAGCCTCGCATATGGCTTAAATAAAGAATTTTGAAGAGACATCGGGAATAGGTTTAGTTCATGTAGCTGTGTGTGGATTTAAAGCTTTCATCGGTAAAGTGCCTAGAAATGCATTTCTCCACTGGAAGCTGCCAAATGCCTCCCAATCAAAGTATAGAAATACAACAATCTTTTCACTCTGTGCTGTTTCAAAAGTTAAGCTCTCGTGATTACAGAAAAGTGTATTGCCCCCTCCCCCAAAAAAAGCCCATGCACCTGTTAATCCCATTTTAATAACTATGCTGAAAAAAAATGTAGGTTTTGAGATGCTCACTGGAGTTATGCTGGCCATACAGAAGCACTCTTGTAAGATTTTTTTTTTACATTTTATGGCATGCTTAAAATATATAATTTAAGCAGAGCCAATTACTGAGCTGAACTAGGGCCTCCCTCTTCTGCCAGGATTATTGGTCCCAGCAGGAGAGGCATATAGTGCTGATACTGGGACCATTCCCACCAGGGTTTATTTAACCTCCTTTTTATAGGGCCTCCTCCTGCTTGGATTGATAACCATGGTAGTGAATGGCCAGCTTTAAGCACACTATACAATTATTCCTTGGGTTTTTACAGTTATCTGTTGTAATGATCATAAGAAAATATTCTTTTCTCTTACACGCTGAACAGATCCTATGTCTATAATTGTGAAAAAGCAAATATAATCTTAAAAATGGTCTCCAGCGCAGTATTCAAACATTAGAGACACACACACACCCACTGAAATATTTAAACAAAAAAAATCTCATCCCCTACCTCCTCCTCAACCACCACCATGTTATAACCAGCACTAGTACTGACAAGCCTAGGCTGGAAAATTGTGGTTACAAGCGACACACTATTTTCCCCACTATCAAAGGCATTACTAGCCTGGGCTGGTGGAATCATAGAAGGGGGGTCCCCCCACCATAATTCAAGCTACCTCAAGGTTGGGGTACCCAACACTAGTTTTTAAAAATTATTATTTATTACAGACTGCCGCATAATGTTGTATTTTTACTTGTGTTTTTTCCATCTAGTCCTCTATTTCAATAAAACATTCATCCTTTAATCAAATAGGTGCTGAAAACATTGCTTACAAGTATTTTCCATTATTGGACCCTGCAGAGCTTTTAATCAGTGCCTTAATGCTGTGATTGCACATACTTCTATTCCCAAATGTTACATATGAGGTCGTTACAGTAGTGTGCTATACCTTTATATAGATCCCTCTACAGTACATTACATACACTGTTCCAGATAAACACTATAAAAAAAAGTATTTCGCAAGATTATATCCTCAGCAATGTATACAGGAGATGTATGGATGGAAGGATGATATGGTCGTGTCCTCAAAGTCCGAGTGTTTCTGTTGATGGAAAGAGTTCTTGGTATGATGACATTTCAATTAAAATAACATTGTTGATCCCAAAGGGTAGGCTTAGAAAAGTAGTTCTCTGTGCTGCATACATTCTTGGTTTTATAGCTTATATTACAGTATGTGTTAGTAATGTGTTTGCGTGCAGACGTTTGCCTACTGACTTTCACTTCTCCTCAAATAGCCTCATGTACTGTCCTAAACTGATGTCTAAGTGAGTTTATTTGCTTGATTGCCAGAGTTTCCTGTCCTTTATGTTTGTGCTGACTGGCTTAGCCCTGTGTGAACTGTAATTACCAGCCTGTCACAAGATATAGCTGATGTATGTATATTATATACAGTAACATTCATTGTATAGCACGTTTTTCAAGGCTGAAATCACTGTGAAAAACAGGCTTGATGTAAACCTGATGTCTGCACAGAACTGTACCATAACTGTAATATCTGAAATCTGTAAATATTATTTTTGGGCAGTCTTTTGTATTTATAGTTAATGCTGATTTGCCTCTTTCAATGTAAAGATTCCCC
>WWET01000129.1:873490-886537 GCA_011038615.1 Limnodynastes dumerilii | reverse complement strand
TTTTCTTACAATCTAGTGATTGCGGTTTTGCTGTTTTTCTGTGAATTAATGGCTGTTTCCTTTCAATGAGCTTATAACTTACTGTTTCTCATTTCTGCCTTCTCATCATGTTGGGGCTGTAATTCCGTTTCATTTTCCGTGACTTAAACATCCCTGTTTCCCTTTCTTACCCTGGGCCAACACTACCCTTTTCTTGGGATTTGAACCTCCTTGTTTTCCTTTTTTCCAGGGCCTGGTCCTTCATGTTTCCATTTCCCTAAGCCTGTGACTTCCTGTTTCCCTTAACTTGAGCCTGTGCTTTCCTTTTTCCTTTAACCTGAGTCTGTGCCTCTGTTTTCCTTAACTTGAGCCTGTGCCACCTTGCTTCTTTTTCTTTATGTCTCTTGGGCTTAGGCTTGCGCTGCCTTGGTACCATTTTCTTGGGCCTGCATTTCCTTGCTTTTTATTGGGCCTGTGGCTATCTGCTTCATTTAATTTGAGACTGTGTCCCTTTTTTCTCATCTTGAGTCTGTGACTCACTGCTTTGCTTTTCTTGGATCTGTGCCTCCTTGCTTTGCATTCCTTGGTTCTTCTTGGTTCTTTGCAGTCCTGCTTTACCTTTCCTGGGTCTGTGCCTTTCTACTTCACTTTTCTTTAGTCTATGCCTCTCTACTTTGCTTTTCATTATCTTGTTCCTCCCTAATTTACTTTTCTTCAGTATGTGCTTCCTACTTTCTTCGGTCTCTTTCTGCCTACTTTGCTTTTTATCGGTCTATGCCTATTGGCTTCCCTTCCCTTGGGCCTGTGCCTCCCGGCTTCACTTTCCTTGGGCCTGTGCCTCCAGCCTTCCCTTACCTTGGGCCTGTGCCTCCCAGCTTCCCTTTCCTTGGGCCTGTGCCTCCAGCTTTCCCTTACCTTGGGCCTGTGCCTCTCAGCTTCCCTTTCCTTGGGACTGTGCCTTCAGCCTTCCCTTACCTTGGGCCTGTGCCTCCCAGCTTCCCTTTCCTTGGGCCTGTGCCTCCAGCTTTCCCTTACCTTGGGCCTGTGCCTCTCAGCTTCCCTTTCCTTGGGCCTGTGCCTCCAGCTTTCCCTTACCTTGGGCCTGTGCCTCCCAGCTTCCCTTTCCTTGGGCCTGTGCCTCCAGCTTTCCCTTACCTTGGGCCTGTGCCTCCCAGCTTCCCTGGGCCTCTACTATTTTCCTTACTATGAGTCTCCACCTATTTTTTTTTAATCTGCTGATTGTGGCCTTTAACAACCAACATTCTTAGGCCTTTTTAGCACATCTGCACGTCCACTGCACGCACATCATATGTCTATATGCAATTGTATTTTCGGAGCATATGTGCATGTGATTGATTTTGATCCTTTGAGTTTTACATGTGTGGACCATTTTTTTGTCCTTTCTCTATAAGAACTGTATGCCTTATGTTACACTTGTTGGCAGCCGAACATAATTTTCTTCCATACTGATGGAAATTTACCACATACAAACATTTTTTGTAAACCTTGCATTTTGAGCATTGAATCTTCAATTTTCTTTTTTCACTATGTTCATGGGGTAACTGGGTAGTTCATTCGACCAGTACGTATATTTCCTATGCAAGAAATTTTTTTTACGTAGGCTGCAATAAATGGCAATGGCATCTGTGAACTCTGTGTAACTCAATACCTGCTGTAGTCTTCTAGTATCAATAGGATGGGAAATCGTCTACCTTTTATGACTGTGCATGCACTGCGACTTCAGTACAGATCAGAATCCAGTATTCCATACTAATTGTCACTCTAATGCTTTTCTGTTGGCAGGGTGGGTGTGAGCAATAGTGGCATGTTAATTGTACATTATAGGCAAATTACATTATAACAAACAAAGAAAAATAATTGGGGCGCAGATCAAACACAGATGTCAAAGACAAAACTAAAATTAATAATAAAAATTGATATTCGTCCAACCATAAAAAATGCACATTTATTAAAACAAAAACCAAATATTAAAATCAAGATATAAGGTGATATATATATATATTTAGTTAGACCACCAATATGGAAATTAAAAAAAACATAGATTTAAATACCTTTGGAGAAATATACAGTCCTATGCAGAGTTCAATATACCACTTCGATCTGTCACTCCAAATAGGTAATGTATTGTGGTATCAGCATATGCTCTATATATTGTTGCAATGAGGTTGCCAAGATTGTATGATGTCAGGAACAAGACTTTCTGGCTGTTTGTGATAAAAGGTTTCAAATTACATAAATAGGCCCAGATCCAGAACAACGCTTGTGAGTGAATTTACGCGTGGCAGAGACGTAAAATCGCCTTTTGGCAAGTACTGCGCATGCGCACCATAGAAAATACGCTCCGTAACGTAGCGCAATTGTGAACGCATGGGCCATACACGTATGTGTCACGTATATACTTACGTGTGGGCGTGCCAATTTTACGTGAGTCCAAAATACGTCTGAAATACGTTAAGTAGGCGGGGGTTTGTATTTAAAGTGTACAGTATGGGCATGCTTAGCTGCGTAAATACGTGTTGCCCATACGTACGTGAGCGGATCACTGCGGTTACGTCGCCAAAAGTTAAGGTAGGGTTTGGAAAGCGGATCTTGACAAAGTACGTACATTCAAGGGGTGTGCCTAGGTGAGTGTATAGAAGATACACACGTAAATACACTACGCGAATAAACGTACGGCAAACGTAGTTCTGGATCTACCCCATAGTTCTTAAATTGATAGTCAAATTGTGAATTACAGAGGAATAAATCTCACTGCTTTCCCGGGACTCTAGGAAATCATTCAGATGTGGCACAAATCAGTTCGGCAACAATGGTCATCTTAAATGTAGTATTGTCCCGGTCCAGATGAATATAACCAGTCCCAATCAGCAGCCCAAGATATTAATAACATGCATTGACTGAGATTGTACCAAGCTTGCTCCTCTTTACTGCTTCCCAATTCACTTGTGTCTCACCCTGACCTGACTCCGTGTGGCGGCATGTGCACACACCCGCCAGTACCCAGATATTTAGAAACTTGATATTCACTGTTTAGCAATTAAATATACAAAGTTAAAATAGGTGGATTTGTCGGGGTCCCAAACACCAGGCTGACGCGTTTCTTCTCATTTCACATATGGAAATGTGTTCCTCATAAACGCCATAGATTGTCAATTTGTCTACATCTGTTGAGTTCTTCCACAGATGGATTAAGCCTTAAAGCATCGGATTGTTTGATATACAGAGTTTTAAATATAGAGGAAAGATTTAATTTAGGCAATAAACGACAATCAATGCAAATATGGTCATTCTTATCCAAAGTGCCTGCTCTGTTTGTTTCTCTTCCAGTATAGGTGTGTCCTACAGATGCCGCCCTATCCAGACTTCCGTGTTCTGACCCCTACCATAAGATTTCCGATCTCATCTTACTTAAAATGGGGATAGATCAGAAATCTTAAGGCAGGGGTCAGAACTCAGACAGGCTTGCGAGTGGGAGGGAGAGGCCTCCTCTTGCTTGCACAGAAAAACTGGAAGACTGCATCAGGTCCTATAGTAGGTCCTTGCTCTTATCTTGGGAGTGTATCGTTATACAAGGGTCCATCCATCATGTGTCACGCATTTAAATGTGTTTGTGGGGGAAACATAAGATATAAGGTAATGTGTTTATAATGGAATTTCAGTTTCATGATATTTTTTAGTTTTTATGTTGTTTTGGTGTGTGACAACTTATAGTAAACATATTTAATAATCGCATAGTGATTATATTAGTCTAAACCATTTATAATTAACATTATTTTTTAATTTACAGAGCGCCTGTATATGACACAGTAAGTTATAGAGGATATTTAAAATGTCATCTGTGTCTTAGGCAAGCTTACTGTTTATATGCACCAGAACACACTGAGTTTGTTTAGTCAGAAGCCAGATTAGATACTAGTACAAAGTGCATGGGTAACAGTCCAGCTCCAAACAGATATGTAGTGCAAGGACAGGGGCATTTAAGCTGGCCATACACTGGGACGATGCCAGCAGGAGGTGGCTTGATAAATGGTATGATTTCCCGCCGCAGAAAGGTCCCATTATCGGTGCCATACACCTTTCCTGCTGGAACCGATATTTCTATCAGAAAAGGGAGGCACTTGAAGAAGAGGAAGCCTTTCCGTTAGCTAGTGCCCAATATAACTTGAACATATGAAAAGACGAAATACTTTGATGTTTGAAAAACTTATCCTGACCACTAACTACAGCGATTGTTTGTTCGATCACCCATTAATTGTATGATCGGGCCAATAATCGCTCTAGTGTATGGCCAGCTTAAGTCATAGTTGCCATGTCCATAAACTCTTTTCGCTTCCTCTCACATTATTATGGCTTTAGAAATATAAAACCGATAAAAGCTTGTGAAGGCCGGGGAGTGTAATAACATCAAGGGTACAGATGTTTATAGAAGCGGCTGATAGCATCTCACTTTAATTATTACACTGGGCAGTTTTACTTTCCGGCTATCTGCTGACTTTCAGACCAGCCGCATGGCATACCTCACCCCCTGATAGTCCTAAGCACCTATGAATTTCACTGTTTCTTACGTAATTGGACCGGATCCAGACTTCTGACAAGTAGGCATTTTCCAAGCTGCCGGATAAGAAAATGTCTGCTTTCAATTTAGATGTCTAGGGCTGGGCCCAGAATTAAGTAAGTTCTTGAAATTAGTTACTCCTGGACTAAACCATGTTGATTGCAGGGGAGTCAAGTTAATTGTATTCTTTGCATGCAGGGATATATCTTTGAATTGCTTACTGCACACAGGTACTGACCAGCTTTACTATCACACTGTTATTTAGACTTGAGATAGGAAACATCACCTCTCATTTCTAATACTGTTTGCAACAGATGAATTATGACTCCCCTGCAATCAACATGGTTTAGCCCAGGAGTAACTAATTTCAAGCACTTAAGTCTGGATCCAGTCCCTAGTTTTTAACACTTCAGCAGTAGGGCTGCTTGCACTTGCAAGTGGGATAGCGTGTAGGAGGGGTAACCAATCTAGACTTCCAATCCATCTTCATTTTAAGTGCGAATGGGTCCTGAAAGTTAAGCTCCTGGTCCTGGAAATTAATGCAAGGGATCTGAGTGTTTTCCCAAGCAATTGCACAAAGCGGCTATCATGTTCAGTCCATTGTTACTTTAAAGTATCTTATAGGTTTTACTGTACAGCATTTGAGGCAACATTGCCTATTTGGAAGCATAGTGGATAGCATGGTTTCTTTACATCACTGGTGTCATGGGGCCAGAGCCGGCCCTAGGCATAGGCAACTTGCCTTGGAGGGTATCAGGGCAAGGGGGCACCAGAGACATCACAATGGGTGTGCGGTAGTTGGAGAATGCAGAAAGTCTCAGAGCATTACTTACAGCGAAGAGCCCTATAGACACTGTCAGAGCACACAGCTCCTCCTCCGCCTCCACAGCTCCCTCTCATCCGAATGATGCTGGGACACGTCAGTGTCATTCATTGAGCAGGGAGCCATGAAGGACAAAATAATAACAAGAAGAAAATCTTCAGGAACCGTGACACCGGGAGCCAAGGTAAGTGTATTGATGCAAGCAGGAAACATACAAGGGGGGCTGCAATGTTGGCTAAAAACCTATAATGGGCTGCAATGATGTCTGAAAACATATAAGGGGGGCTGGAATGTTGGCTTGAAACTAATACTATTACTTTGGTAGCCTAACCCCTTCCCTATATGGCTGCTGCTAATTTATTATCTGCTAGGGGCAAAATTTTGTGTAGTGCACCAAATTGGCTCCAACCAGGGCCTTGTATGGAGTTGGTATGTTTGTCGTGTTGGGATGGGCCTTCCATATAAATTTGCTGGTAGATTAAGTGGTTTTTGACTAAATGAATCTATTGAACAGTGTTCAAACTATGAAAAGTTTTAACCTACAGACAAAATATATTGTTATTTTCATCATATTATGTATGAAGTATGTATTATCATATTATGTATGTGTGATGGTGTTAGCTCAGTCTAGCGCTATCCTCAATTGAGGAACAGGTTTTGTAACATTGTGGTTGGTACAATGGCATGTACAAGTGCAAGATAAATACATAATAATAATAATAGGCATAAAGGGCTTTATTTATAGGTTTAGCTATATTTTATTGCCATGATTACACTCCAGCAGAATCAGGGCTGCCTTTAGAAATTGTATCGGTTCTTAAGAAAATAGGCTTATTTTTCCCCCATGACCTTCCCCCCACTACCTTATCCCTACATAAAACCAAATACATCAAATCTGCCACCATGTCAAGGTTCTCTTACCTAGTCTCTTCATCTTTCTTCTTCCTTCCTTCATGCATCTAGCAGAGAACACAAAATTGTGGCTTAGTTTCCCCCAATAGGAATAGTGACCCACAGTAATTTTACACAGAGCAGCACATATCATACAATGAAGATGGGTGAGAAGGAATAAGAATCTTCTCCTGTACCTTGGTAAAGATGTGCTTATATTTAGCATACATATAGACAGAGAAGCCAGCAATTTCATCAGATTAGTCCCTTCCCTCTGAGTTGATTTTGGGTTTGATAGAGCCACAGGATGAACAGGAGAGACAATAGGCTGAAAAGTAGAACTTGTGAAGGCAGCCTCTAGTGGGCCGAGAATTAAATACATGTGATTCATAGGAAAAATATCAGATTTCTTGAAGTTAAGGGGTGGTGCCCATCTCTCAGGACTGCAGTTCATGTAGTTTTCACTAATGGCTGCCCTGTTTAGTATTTATGTGCTAGTATTTATGTTACACAAGACAGTGCTTTGGGTTTATTCTGTCTATGGCCTTATTTGTTATTATATTATTTATAAATAGGTTTTTATATAGTGCCACTTGAATATGTAGTACTTTCCAATTTTAAAAATCATTTTATGACTGGGTGGTAACTTACAGACTGGATGGGTAAGAAGGCCCTGGCCAAAATCTTAGTCTATAGTATAATGGATTTGATGCATAAGGGCAAGTCTTATGAACCACACAATTTATCAGCCAGGTTGTATGGCAAAAGTGCTCTGTATGATCCAGTCACACTGTAGAGAAAGAATGGAGGGTAGTTTTAGGGGCTGATTCAGAGTTGCACTTACACCTTTTTTTTTTAGGTGCAAGCAGTGGTTGAAGTGGACATTTATAAGTTGCGGTATGGAAATAATAGAAGTGAATGAAGATTTATAGCTTTTCAATTAATTCAGAGAAGTGACGGTATGGCATACCACCATATACCCCTTCACTTCGAGCCCTGGGTGCAAGTGTAGACCAGAGCATTACCATGTTGAATTGCAAGGGGAGGCAAATTTAAATTGTGAAACCAGATT
Source organism: Limnodynastes dumerilii (assembly GCA_011038615.1). Lineage (NCBI taxonomy): Eukaryota > Metazoa > Chordata > Amphibia > Anura > Limnodynastidae > Limnodynastes > Limnodynastes dumerilii. Next base: position 879,196 of record WWET01000129.1, on the reverse strand, counting down.
TAGAATTAATAGGTAAAGTTTCTAAGCTCAACTCTATTTTATAGAATAAACATAAAGCTATGAAGTATTTGAGTACTATGAGTAAAAGTAATGTATTTTCCCTGCATGCAAAAGATTTTAAATTCATTAACACCCCTTACTTTGAAAAATGGTTTAGCCGAGCTGTACACTTCCACCTTTTTTTTACCTTACTCCCAAACTCTGAATTAGCCGCTTAGTATGGAAAGAGAAAGTGTTCAGGTTTGTGTTAATCTTGTAACAGAGAGGAAAACTAGATAGCAAAGCAGTTGCAGTTGGTAAAAGTATAAGTATTACATTGAGAAATTTGGTGCATCCTATGAGAAGGCCTGTTATTGGGAATAAGATCATTTGTTAAGTGTGGAGGAGAGTTTTATATCATGTGAAGGTCTGAGAAAGTAAGCTGAGATATATCTTAAGATGACTGCAGCTTTGGCTGATCCCTGTCTGTACTACTCCCTGCAATAGACACTGCTGCATATCTATGTACTATGCTGCTCTGACCGCTTTAAAGGTATACTTCTAAGCTGCCAGAGCAGCTTAGTACATTGATATACAGCAGCGTCTATTGCAGGGATAGGGAGCATTTCAGCTTGCTGATTGGCTCCATTAAAATATCGGGCGCTAGTGCCCAATATTATTTATTCAGACAGGTTTAATTATCCAATAATCGTACTAGAGCATCTCTGGTGCGTTTATTGGAAGTTTTAAAAATTGATCCTGGCCATTAACTAGAGCGATTATTGGTCTAATCATCCAATAATTGGGTAATCGGGACGATAATCGCTCTAGTGTATGGCCAGCTTTAGTCAGGCTATGTGTTCCTTTTTTCTGCTGGGAAGCACCATACCATTATTTAACCATGGCATTTCTAATGGTGGCTTATATTGCAAAATTCTACAAAAACCTCCTCTAACAATGGGCTGGATCCAGACTTAAGTAAGTGCTTGAAATGAGGTATGTTGATTGCAGTGGGGTCAATTTAATTGTATTCTTTGCATGCAGGTATATATCTTTGAATTGCTTACGGCACACAGATACTGACCAGCTTTACTATCACACTGTTATTTAGACTTGGGATAGGAAACATCACCTCTCAACTCTAATACTGTTTGCAACAGATGAAATATGACTCCCCTGCAATCAACATGGTTTATTTCAGGAGTAACTAATTTCAAGCACTTAAGTCTGTATGCAGCCCAATGTTTTCTGCTTATATAGTAATGCCATGGTTACTCTAAACATTGCTAATGTCTCCATGGTGTAAAGCAAGAACAGTAATTCTTTAAAACAAACAAAACTGTCCCTGTATTAGAGGAGTAGAAGAATAATAGTTTATGTATGTGCTGGTTATCTGTTAATTTAACAATTAAATACACATTTGTGGATTCCATTTGCCTTGATTAATGCTTCTAATTGGCCAGAGAACACACAAGGAAACAGTGCCCCTAGTGGTTAAAGTAAGGGCCTAATAAATTGAATTCTAGTTGTCAGAGTTTTTCTCTTTATTTTAATATAGCAGACACATGATATGGGTATGAGTATAACAAGTATGACGCTATGAAAGGGTTAACTCTGCCATCATTTTAGACAAGTCGCAATAGGCTGCAATAAGCTTTCTATCAAACCAGTTTCCTATCAATGGCAGCAGAAGGGAATGATAAACAGGAGGATTAACTGTTTACTTAGAGCAGGGAGAAGTCTAGTTGTTTTTCAGTCAAAGAAGAACAAAATGTACTGTTGTATCTGGTTTCATGAGCAGGCTGTTTATCTTTGTCCCCTGTGCTTTGGTTGGTAGAACTGAGGAGCAAAAGCTCTCCACCCACCCTGAGTTTTGTCAGCCTCCCTTCCATAGGACTCCGAGGAGAGACTTGCCCTTTGTGATCTTTTATTGCCTGTCACGGTTGACATATTGACCTAGAAGTAAAGCAGGGAAGAAGGAGAGATTGTGGGGGTGGAAGAAAGAAAGAAAGTAATCTCAATTCCTGGAATTGTGCTAGAACTGCTACCACATTACTTGTAAACACTCTCCATGTGCTCCACAGCCACACACTCACTCATACACCCCTGCTTGGCAGAGCCAATGAATGAGAGAGGAGTACATAAACAAGGGGGAGGGGAGAGGACCGGAGCATGACATATCCCAATTACAGCTATTTTCCGTGTCTCCAGCTAGGCTCACATTTTGTTTTCTTCTACAAAGCTTGCGTGTTTTGTTTTTTGTTTGTCCCAGTTCATTCTGGCAGGTGATATCCATATTCATAACATTGATGTTTTCCTGACATTGTTACTTATAGATAACTGCAGCTTGTGATGTCAGCTGCAATCTGAAAAATTGAGTGACAATGGTTAATAGTTTCTGAATATTCACTTGATGCAAGGGAACAGTAGCTGGAATATAATTATTGGCATTTCCAAAGTCTGTATTTTGAGATCATGGCATGATTTGTAAATGTTACTGCAGGAAATCATACGGAAGGATTATTCTTTTATGTTGAGCATTCATGTCCTCCCCAATAGGTGTACCATCACTGAATAGGATTGATCCAGATCATTTGAAATCAGCCAATTGTGTTACACATTCACAGTTAGTTATAGCCACCCATAACATCCTCTATCTTACCATAACAGTATTAAATGATGCCATTGGCCTTCATTAAACCTTGTCCCCTCATCTGTGCCAAGTCACATATTATTCCCATCCCCCTTTATAAAAGCTAATTTACCAGTTTAGTTCTGTAAACCATTTTTTAACACACGGTAGATAAAGGACATTTTATAAAATGTGTTTGTTCTTTATGATTTCCTTTAAAAAAAAAAAAGAAAACGCTTCTCTTCTTATATCAGTCAGTGTTACACTATTAACTATTACTGATCAGCACTTTTTCATTTGTAGCTCAGGGCACTGACTGCTGACGTAGTTCAATCAACCTGTCACTCAGGTTTTTATCATGAACAAGTAAGTTAGGTTTCTTTATAGGTGAAATAATTTATTTAATGAGATTGGTCTTCTCACTAAATGTACTATACTTATTATCAATCAAATATACTTTGTTTCTTGTTAGTTAAATCAGTGACCCAAAAGCAAAAACCTCTAGCCTGGAATTACTTTGTTAGTACTGTATATCAGTGTTCCCCAACCTCAGTCCTCAGGGACCACTAACAGTGCATGTTTTCCAGGTGTCACTGCTGGAGCACAGGTGTGTTCATTACCAACTGTCACATTTTAAAAGCTCCACAGGTGCTGCTCATTATATCACTTGTGATTCTTTAAGGAAACCTAGAAAATATGGACTGTTAGTGGTCCCTGAGGACTGAGGTTAGGGAACACTGCTGTATATAATATGGACACTTTGGGGTAGATCCTGAGCTACGTATGCTTACGCTAACCGGTAACATAAAAACGCTGTTTTGTATGTACTGCGCATGTGCGCGCTAGATGTTACGCCATGTAACTCTGAACGTAAATACCAGCAGCGTATCAACAGCGTAACTATGAACGAAGGGGCGTAAGATCCATACGACACTCGTAATTATGCTTTGGAGGCGGGCTGAGGCATTTAAATCATACAGTATGGGCGTGCTTAGGCTCTTACGTATGTGAAGCCTTTACGTACGTCAATAGTTATGCTTTGAAAAGTTAAAGTAAGCTTTGGCAAGCGCAAAACGGCAAAAGTATGTATGGCCGAGGGGAGTGCTTAAGGGAGTGCATAGTAAATATGCTAGAGAAAATACGCTACGCCTTAAATCGTAATGGAAGCTCTGGATCTGGCCCTATGTGCATATGCTGCGTATTTGACACAGACATAGCTACTCATGTATAGTCAGATTGGGAATTCCTAGCAGTTTTATTGTTAATCTGAAATGCTTGTGTGTAATAAGAAGTGTACTTTTCTCAAGAGTAATTAAAACTTTGATGGAATTCATTCATTTAGAGCTTGCTCCCAATTTAAATCAAACATGTCAAAAGATCAAATAATTGTACCAGAGAGCTTCTGGAATGTTTATTTGCTGTTTTAAAAATTGATCTGTCCCACTAACTATATCAGTTATTTGCCCAATCATCCGATAATTGGATGACCGGCCAATAATCACTCTAGTGCTTGGTCAGCTTAAGGGACTATTTTATTATAATTGTTTTATATAGTGTTTGTTATTCCCCAGTGGTTAGTTAAACCTGGTGTTTTAATGTAGGCTTATCTTAGCGTTATGAATTTACTTGGTATTACTTTACATTATTATTAACGTGTAATCATAAGGTGCCACATGGTATCCGCAGCGTCGTACAGAGGCAATAGGAAAAACCAATAGTTACGTATATAATACAATAATTAACAGAGGGTATAAAAATCATAGAATAAGGAATACAATGCAGAAATAAAATACAGCACAAACATAGCAGAACAATATGTATGGAAAATAAAGAAGATATGTGTGTGGGATCAGATGAATAAGGAGAGAGCTAGACAGTAGAAAGAAAAAGTGGTAATTAATGAAGACAAGGTAGACGGATGGTGACAGGAGAGAGCTTACTTATAAGAGCTAACATTTTGAGTGGGAGGGGGGTAAACAAATAGTAGACTCAGGGCTGAAGATGAGGAGGATAGGTAAGCTTTAGGTGGAGGAAGGGTAGGCTAGCCTGAAGAAATTGCCCAAGCAGCAGACTTGGGTGAAGGAGGAGATGGTGGATTAGGGGTAGAGGGGATACATGAACGAGGGAAGACTACGATTTCAGTTTTGTCCATGAGGAGATGGCCAAGAGGCAGTTGGACACTTTGAAAGAAGTTCAAGGGAGATGTTAGGAGATTAGAGATAGATTTGAGTGTTGTCGGCATAGAGGTGGTAGTAAAAGGCAAAGGAGCTGATGAGGTCACCTAGAGAGGGGTGTAGAGTGAGAACAGGGGTTGAGACAGCGAAGGAGCTGTCTGAGAGAAAGGGAACCAGGAGTGGACAGTGCCAGAAAGGCAGAGGGAGTGAAGGGTATGGAGCAGTAGAGTCTGATCAACAGTGTCAAAGGCTGGCGATAGTTCCAGCAGGATGAGAAGGCAGAATTGACCATTAGATTTGGCAGGAGGGCGGAACACAGATTGAGAGGGTCCAATATGGAGTTGTTGGTGAGGTAACTGATTAGATAGTTGTAAACAAGCCATTCAAGCAGCTTGGAGGAGAAGGGAGATGGGTCAGTAGTTGGAGGCTGAAGTGAGGTCAAGGTTAGGTTTTTTAAGGATGGGGGAGACAAGAGTCTGTTTAAAAGGGGAGTGTAAGAAGCCACAGGAGAGGGATACGTTGAAGAGGTGGGAAAGATATGAGAGAGTGAAGAGAGGGATAGACCGGAGAAGATTAGAGGGGATGGGATCAAGTGGGCACGTTGATAGAAAGGATGACAAAAGAAGTGAGTGTATGTCTTCAGCTGAGGTAGAAATTAAGGTAGACATTGGTTGGGTGGCTAGGGAGGAAATGAGAGGGTGAAGATGGAGCTCCTGATGTAGTCAATCTTGTAAGAGAAGAAGTTAGCATAGTCAGAGGCAGAAATGGAGACTGGGACAGGAGATGGAGGGAGGGAAGAGAAGAGGTGTAGGTGGCAAAGAGGGGTGGGTGTTAGACGATTTGGAGAGGATGAGGGACTTGAAGGAGGATTGCTTGAAGAGGGGGGAGAAAAAAGAGAAGAGAATGAACTTGAAGTAGGGA
>WWET01000129.1:835214-845942 GCA_011038615.1 Limnodynastes dumerilii | reverse complement strand
CCGATAAACGGGACGATTTCCCGCAAGGGAAATGTCCTGTTATCGGCACCATACACCTCCTCTGCTGGGACCGATAATCCTAGCAGAAGAGGGGAGGGGGGAGGCAGCGCTCTCTATGGCGCTGCTGCAGAGCCATGTGCAAAGCTGCTCTGACATGCTTAAAAGTATACCTTCAAAGCTGTCAGAGCAGCATAGTGCATGGATCTGTAGCAGCGTGCAGGGGAGGGGGTAGTACAGATAGGGATCTGCCGAATCCATGCTTCACACAGCGCAGGTTCGGCTGGTCCCTCTCTGTACTATTCCCTGCAATAGACGCTTCTGCAGATATATGCACTGCTCTGACCTGATCTATGTACAAAGCTGCTCTGACAGCTTAGAAGTCTACCTTCAAAGCTGTCAGAGCAGCATAGTGCATAGATCTGCAGCAGCGTCTATTGCAGGGGGTAGTACAGATAGGGATCTGCCGAATCCATGCTTCACACAGCGCAGGTTCGGCTGGTCCCTCTCTGTACTATTCCCTGCAATAGACGCTTCTGCAGATATATGCACTATGCTGCTCTGACAGCTTTGAAGCTATACTGTCAGAGCAGCTTTATGCATAGATTCAGCTTGCTGATTGGCTCCCTTAAAATATCGGGCGCTATAGCGTTTCTGGTGTGTTTATTTGACGTTTCAAAAATTGATCTGTACCATACACTAGAGCGATTATTTGCCTGATCACCCAATAATTGGAAGATCGGGCCGATAATCGCCTAGTGTATGGCCAGCTTAAGTCTTCACACTCTGACATTGGCATGTTTTCACCCCGTCTGTACGTTGCTGATGTAATTGATTCCTCTGTTGCTACTGTTCCTAAATCAAGAAGGGATAAGATAGTGTCAGTTTCTTATCTGTCTTGTGGCCAGTCTATGTTCACATCTGCCTTCCTGGAGCCGTTGAGTGAGAAGGGTGAATCTTACTGATTAGTCCAAGTCTAGCTCATCCTGACACATGGAGCTAACCAGGTTTACTGAAGAAAGACTCTAATACCCCGTTCACATTGACCCAAAAACCCGGGAGTGCTTGCCGGGGCAAGCCCTAACAACCCGGGTCGGGGCTCAGTGCAAATGGGTGCGCCTGCTGCCACCCGGATCTAATGACTCGGGAATCAGACCCGGGACATTTGCAGGATTATTCCCGTGTCAGACCCGGGTAGCCACCAGTGTGAACGGTGCAACCCGGGTTTTTCAACCCAGGTAGCACTTAATCTACTTGACGTAATTTATTTAATATTTCCCTAGCAACAAATGTTGCCAAAGCAACTGTAAACAAATTGCACAGTGTGATGACTCTGCCAGGGCAGACCCGTGTTCAGTAGGTGCCTGACCTGGGAATTTCCTGGGTCTAAGCAGCAGTCTGAACAGGGTCTGAGGTGCTGGCCTGATGGGTCTTAAATCCCAGGTTTTTGCCGGGGCTGCAGTGTGAACACGGTATTAATAACTACTTGTTACCAACTGATAGTGGGAGCGGGGTGAGTGGAAGTAGCAAATCACTGTTTTAAATGGCCTGTTTTATTTTCCTGCAGCGTCCAGCAACTCTCACATTGTAGTTTGTACTAAAAAAAAAAAAAGTTTTAAAAATGAACTTAAAGGCAACACTACATGCAATAAACGACTCTATGCTGTGTCATGCTTTGGTTAAATAATTAGTTGTATGACTGGTATATTACAGTTTATTTAGATAAGAAAGAACTGCAAATTTGCCATGATTTTTGTGGGGATTTCTAAGACCCTGCAAAGAAGAGGACAGCACAGATATGTTTCATGATCCCTTGGATTGTGCATGGAACAAGACGAAAATGTTATAAAGCTGCACACACAGAAGGAACTGATTTCAGCTTTTCTCTCCCACTGCGTGATGTAACACATGGCTCACATATTTTCCCAACAGTGCTAAACCCACAGTGCCCTCCAGAAACCATTTCCCACTGCATTAAATATACATTCAATCATATTAATACATAAATAATTACATTTACGGCACAGGTGACCTCGCAAACCAACCATTCATAAAATGGAGAAGCTTGTGTCTCTACAGCTGTTGTGGAACTATAAGTCCCTTCATTTCCACTACAAGTTTGGAGGGCAGTTGATGGAAACTCATAAGCTGTTGTGGAGGTAAATGAAGTGCCAGTTTAGGCAGCATTAGGCAAGTTTTTGCTCTCTGTGCTTGTAGAAGTAATAGGCTATCTAGAGAACCAGTGGATATTCAGCTGCGGCTGAGCCAGGAGTTCCAGTGGTGCAACCCTTTTCCTCTGAGTATATGTCTTATTTGCTGCATTCACCCTGAAGTAAATCAAGTGAACTCTGAAACAGACCTTTGTTGTGCATGTTGCAGTCGCCAAATGCTCTGCTCGCCAATGTTGTAGAGCTACTATATAAACTGTAGCTAAAGGCAGTCAGATAAGCTACAAATGACAACAGTTGGAAACTGAATGGCTAAACTACCTTACTGCCTATATGTATGCTGCAAATTAATAGGGGTGTAGATGTAGCTAAACAAATCAATCCCCCTGTCCTTGAATATAGGCACTTATGAATGAGGGCCCAGATCCAGAACAACGCTTTTGTGCGAATTTACACCTGGCGGACACATAAAATCGCGATTTTGTATGTACTGCGCATGACAGATGATATGCTACGTAACGTAACTGAGCGTATTGGCCATTCACGTATTAGTTGCGTAAATTCGTACGTGTGGGTGTGCCAATTTTACATGAGACAAAAGTACGTCTAAATTACGCAATGTAGGAGGGGGTTTCCATTTAAAGTGTACAGTATGGGCGTGCTTAGCTGCGTAAGTCCGTGTTGCCCATCCATACGTGTGCGGACGACAGCGATTACATGGCCAAAAGTTAAGGTAGGTTTTGAAAAGCGGAAATCGGTCAAAGTACGTACATTCAAGGGGTGTGCTTAAGGGAGTGTATAGAAGGTACTCACGCGTAAATACGCTACGCTAGTAAACGGATTGCAGGCGGAGTTCTGGATCTACCCCGAGGCTTGATAAGTTGTCAGCACTCCATAAGGAAACAGAGAGTAGATGGTCCATACTGCAGGGGTTGGGAGGATTCTAGAAGAGTGTTTTGATCTCTACTAAAGTCTTTAGGGATCACAGCTTGAGACCGCCTGCCTGATAACCTATATGTTTCTGTGTTTGCACAGTATTATTTTACAAAACACATATTGTAGCAGTCAACAGAGAGTTGAACAAACTGTTTTTTTGATAGTTTGTTCCTGCAGGAAACCTGGAGGAAGAAATATGGACTCCAGCAGATCCTACTCCTCCTGACACTGTGTTAATTCTACATGAAAGCTTCCCAAGTTTCCAGCTTTTGAGGATATGGTTACAATAAGGACATATGCCAGTGCTTTCCAGACTTTCTTAGTTTAAGGCACCTTTAGGCTCGCAATAATTTTTTCAAGGCATCCCTATGGCATAATGTTTGAGGCTGAGCATTCATATTTATTAAGTAGTTGGGTCAAAACAACTTGGGTATTTAGATTAGGACTTTTTATCTAATAACTTTTCTACTGCTTTCAGACTTTTCTACTGCTTTTAGACTTTTCTGCTTTCTTTCACCCTGCAAATACTGCATAAATTTGGAGGTTCAACTAAAGCAGTGACTTGGAGAGAGGCGGCATTGTGCTGACATGAAAGGTCATGCCAGCATAACACAGCATCTCTCCTGTCATTACCTAACAAGTCACAATAAACAGCAGCTCCGATGTCCTGATGTAACACAGCCTTAACTTCTTGCAGCTCCTGGGTGCTGATTGGCCATCGACTCATACTGGCGCAAATTTTTATTCAGTCAGATTCAGCTTTTTAATCAGAGCGAGATTACAGCCAGCCAATAGTCTCCTTCAAAGATTATTGGCCACCACACTCTGGGAGTGATAATCGCTCTAGTATGTGGCCACCTGAAGCCCAGGATTCTTAGGTTCTAACCTATTCTTATCTTCTCCAATTACACAAATTCAATTTCCTTTTATTTATTTTTTTTAACCATTAAATTTTTATTGAATTTAAAAAAAAAATGACAACATTTAGGTAGGTACAAAAAGTAAAATAGAGGGAGGGGAAGCAGCAAATACAATAATCAGTGCAAAATGAAAACAATTGTACAAAACTCAACAGTAGTTTCAACGACGATATTTTTCTATTACACAAAATAGCACATTAGGCTTTAGAAACATTGACATATTCGGAGAAGCTTTAGTAGTGCTGAAGCATAATTTTATACCCTTTTGAAGTTGAGTATAGAGTCCTATGAGAGGTAATTTGAGCACTAAGCTTTTTCTTTTTTTGATTACATCCAAACTATCCTCCATAATAGGCTTTATATCCCCCTCCTATATGGTCCAGGTAGAATAATTTTTCACTCTGGGCTTTGCGTGACCTAGAATCGGCCCTTTACTAACACAAGGTGCCCGTTGGCTGAAATTTAGAAGTAAATCATGTTAACACGCTCTTATTGCGTGAACATGATTTTTCCAATGTCAAAACACTCTTTTATACCCCTATAATCAATAATAGTCAGCCTGACCCTAACCATCCTCTTCTATGGTCCTAACCTTAAACCTCCCTTCCTGAGAGCCTAACCCTAACCCTCCCTCCCCCCCAACGCTAAAAGTCCCTGGAGAGGTTACGCACTTCTACAGAGCTGTCTGCGGCGGGTCCTGCGTAAATGAATGGGTGAGTATGCCGATCGGCACACAAAAATCTAAAATGGCTGCAATTCGAAATAGAAACAGCCGAAAAGAAACTTCCGTCTGTCTCTGTTTCTAAAGGCACCCCATCGGAGCTGGGACTCCCACCACAATTCAAATGACCAAATAAAGAACATTTAAAATATGAAGGTATTTCCTGCTCAGACATCCTGTGGATATATTATGTATACATGTCCCAACATGTTCTATTCATGATCTGCTGATACCTATCTTCTTCTATTATCTGAAACTCTTCCCTCAGCTGCCTCACCTGCTACCAACTCCTGCCATCAAATATTTAAGAAAATGTTTATATGTGCTAAGAAGTAAAGAGAAAATGGCAGCCTCAAATCAATTCACTTCTTGATGTAGTGTTGCTTTTCCTTTATGTTATCCATATTAATGGTGTATAGGGTGTGAGGGGTGACTAGGAGACAGGTGATGACACTCATGTGACTGACAATCTGTTTCTTGTATGCAGTGTGTGGGAGAGTTCCCTGACAGGCAGTTTGTAAAGAATGTAAATGTGAGTGGGAGATGCTTTGGTTCAGTGACTATCCAGGTTCAACTTGTCATTAAGATGTTTTTGTAATGTAGGTTTTTGTTTTTTTTCCCTTCATTTTTTAACCTATTGATTTCCAAAGAAACCACACAGAATTGATCTTTAGATCGTGATTAAGTACCAACATCCTAAAAGGTGACTGTAGACTCTGGGGCTAAGAAAACACTTTCTCTTTTGTGTAGACATGAAGTATAAGGTTATTCTCATTTATTTCCTTTCGCAATGCATAACGTATAGCAAAGCAGTTCACTTTTCTTTATTATTTCTATTAATTAATTAGGTTATGTCATTGTGACAATTTTCTCCTGCCTCTTTTGAAAGAAGATTTATCAGTTACAGTAGTGCACATGGGCTAAGTATATGATGAATTATGGGTGTCATGGGTAAAATAGACCTCCAATATTCTGCTTGTTGGAGGGAAATAACAGAGGGTAAATTAAGGACTGCTGTAAAAGTCTATTGAGGGCCATCTGTTGTTAACTCCCTTATTCCATGTGACTCAGTTGGAGTTTAATGCAGTTTTATAGTGTTGATATAATACTGGATAGCGTTTCAATTTTTCAGAATTCCGTTAAAAGTAAATGCAATTTATTTTAATAAATAAAATTCCTTTTTTTTTTTTCGATTATTTTTTTACCCCATTTAATTTATTTTCAGAGTTTTTATTTCCTCATTCTTAATGGATAATATCTCTTCTACAGTATGGCAATCAAAATATTTAGTACATTTCATCTATTTCATTAAAGGATCTAACTAAGGACTCTATTAACTAACATAATTATCATGCGATAATGCCCATTTTCATGTGAAAATGGGCGTTATCACATGAAAATAAAGTTTTTCTTATTTATAAACCATGGAATGGGCTGGCGGAAACTACGGATTTATACATGGATCGCCATGGAAACTGCTTTTCCCGGCGTGTTATAGAAATTATTCCAGCGATCTGCCAATTGCCCCCCTTTCCTTCTCCTCTGTATGGAGAGACTGCTGGAATACACATCTATGTATGCAAAACAACAATAAAAAATAAATTAAAAAAGGTGAACAATGTCAGTATAAAAAAAGAGAGAGAGAAATAAACTCACCTGTCTGAGCAACGTGCCTGACAGTCCTGCGCAAGAGAGTCACTGTGCATGGTCATCGCAGGACCTTGCAGGAGGGGTAAGTATTCATAAATTCTGGTTCACAGAGAACTGAACAGGTAAGTAAATAGAGCCCAAAGTTGTTTTCTAACTTATAATTCCATGTTATACATTGCCCTAATAATAATATAATAGGTTTATTCTCTCTATAATTACAGATACAAAGTAAACTTCCAGTGCAGGAAGAGTTCTGGTTATATGTGACTGACACATCACTACAGGCAGCATCAGAGACATCTAAGATTCCCAGTGTAATGTCAGTGTGTGTCCTGCCATCCTGTGTACCTGACAGCTCTGTGATAGAAGCCCTCTCCAAGAAGTCACTTTGCACTATTTTTTTTAAAGATGCTGTCAAAGAAAATGGTAATTTACAACAGTGAGAACTGATAATAATTTTTAAAAAATCTGATGACACTAAAGTAAGTTACTATTTGATTTTAGTAGATAATTAGGTAATAGAAAATGATCTGTCATTCTTTGACATGTTAACTGTCATCATAATTTGACATTATGTATTGTCATCTAAGACTTTTATCATGTTTCTCTGCATATAGTCACTACGTATACATTAATTATGCTTGGGCAATGTGTCTATACATATACAGTAATGAGTTAATTATCGATGTTGTCTTTATGGTTGATCTTAATGTAATGCAGCATAATTTGAAATGTTTTTATTGGCAGACAGGATAATTTGTGTTGAACGCACAGTTCTCTCATTACAAAAGCCCCTTTTATTCTGTGCTGCTGGCGCTAACGAGCTGACTGGTCCTGTCAGACTAGATGAACTGGATTCTGCAACTGAGGTGAACTCACTCTGCACTGTGAAAGGTTGGTAAAGCAAGACAAATGACAGCCTCGTGTCACTAAACACTTTCTACTGTGTTAATAGGAGGCAGATAATAACTGTATAACCTTAATGGGTGAGGCCATTGCTGGAGTCTGCAGTCACATGCAGTTGATGGTATCTAAAAACTGAATGACAAGCAGACAATGATATATTTCTGTTTTTAGAGTTAAACCAAAAAGAAAGAAACTTGGTGCACTCTTTGTAATGAAATACGGCCAATACCATATCTAGGAGCCAAAGCACAAAGTTGGTAATAAAAAAATATATACATTTTATTTAATTGTAAATTTAAAACAGGCAAAATATTAAGAAGATAAATATGTTATAGACAAAGATGGATATTAATAAGAAAACAGCATCTGTACCGCGAGCATCCGTATCATAGGTTCATATCATTAGTCTTAGCAGTCTGTAAACGCCACCTATACTAATTGAAGTGCTTACCCTGGGAGAGAAACTAACAACCTCACGCTTGTGCTTCGTCCTTCCGGACCCGTACCTTTCCCTCCCTGTGCTTTTCGCGTCGGGGTACGTGGAGGTGCACCTGAGGGACCCACATTTCATCACAGCAGCTCTGTTTCTCTTGATAGCAGTCTGGACGCCAGACGCACATTACTTGTACCCAGCACAGGGAGGGAAAGGTACGGGTCTATGTCTATAACATATTTATCTTCTTAATATTTTGCCCGTTTTAAATTTACAATTAAATAAAATGTATATATTTTTTATTACCAACTTTGTGCTTTCTGGCTCCTAGATATGGTATTAGCGGTATTTCATTACAAAGTGTGCACCAAGTTTCTTTCTTTTTGGTTTAACTATAAATTCTGTCTAGCAAACAGGGTAGCACCTTTTCACTGCCATAACTTTTTCTATTTTCTCATTGATTGTCTGTGCAGTCTTACTTTCTTTATATTTCTGTTTCTGAAATGTATTCTTAAAAACACAAAAATACATCTATATTGTACCCGCTGCAAAGGATCGCATTGCGAATTTTTTCGAATGCGAGTCCTTTCAGAATGTTTTTTTTATGAATGGGTTCACATGGCGATTCGCATGGCAACAGTTATAAGTTTGGCTTGGTATCCCTTAAAAAAAATGTTCCTTCCCTGCTGCTTCTCCCAGCTCTCTCACCCCACTTTCTTCTTATTCTATCTAACAGTAGTCACGTTACCGACCCTGGCCTGGATTCACACTACCGGACCTATAGCATATAGGTCTGTAGTTTACCGGTTTTTGCTACTGCGCATGCGTAGTAAATTTTTTATGTAATCTACGTATGTTTCATTACGTAGATTGCGTATATGCGGTCTCTGTCTGAAGAATGCCGATCACATAATCTGGCAGATTAACTGATGACATTCTGTTGCTGTAACGTGATTTTGAGTTTTGGAGTAAGTGAGGGTTATATGGTTTTTAATATGGGAATTAGTGATTGTACACACCTGTTTTAGACCCGAAATATAGTTTTAACAGAGGTGTATACAACCTACAGGCACCCAATTGTTATGAGACTAAGGATTCAGAGTGTGGGAGGAGGGGCAAAACAGGTGCAATTGTACAACTCAGCTAAAACATTTTTCAATGTAAGTGGCGCTAATAATACTTTACTCTTTATAGCGAAAATACTTTACTCTTGCACATAGAACTCAAACACTGAATAGCTTGATGTGTGTTCTATAAAATAGAGTTGAGCTAAGAAACTTCACCTCTTAATTTTAATTCTGGTTTCACTATGTAAATTTGCCTCCCCTTGCAGTTCAACATGGTACTGTTCAGGTCTACACTTGCACATTAAAAAAAAAAGGTGTAAGTGCAGCTCTGAATTAGCTCCTAAGTCTCGGCACGCTTCAACACCGTAGACAGACTAAATAGAAGGTGTAGTATGATGGAATATAACGTTTGAAAAAACCATGTAGTACTATTCATATGCCTGGTATAAACAGGCATTTTTCTTAGCGCAAACTAAATTGGGGAAGTTCAAATATGACATTGACTTCTATCCAATGAAAAAAGTGTAGCCAACGAAAATGTATAATTAAGTAATAATCAAATCAAGTCATCATGAGTCCTCAGTCATACATCCTGTATCCCCCCCACCACCACTTCTAGTTTGTCACCTAAATTGGATAATGAACTTGGAACCTAGTTTGGGGCAAACATAATGTGTAGTGTTTGTCTGTAGCAGTAATCCGTGTTAAGAATTCAGCAATATTTAGTCCATGAGTGTAGGCTGTATAGTTGTTGTTCCAGTATCTTCTTATGAGTGCAGATAAACATGACCGTAATGGAAATGTACTAGAGGGAACATTGGCTATGAAGTAATGCAAAGCATGAGAGGGACTAAGCAGATTGCTTGTGGGTAATCTTGATCCTATAGATTTGATTTAAAGCATTATGGGCTGGATCCAGACCTAGTTAAGTGCTTGAACTTAGTTACTCCTGGGCTAAACCATTTTGATTTCAGGGGAGTCATATTTTATCTGTTGCAAACAGTATTAGTGTTGAGAGGTGATGTTTTCTATCCCAAGTCTAAATAACAGTGTGATAGTAAAGCTGGTCAGTATATGTGTGCAGTAAGCAATTTAAAGATATATCCCTGCATGCAAAAAATACAATTAACTTGGCTCCCCCTGAAATCAACATGGTTTAGCCCTTGAGTAACTAAGTTCACTTAGCAAGGTCTGGATCCAGCCCAATGTGTCTATCAGAAAACGATTGAACAATTTTAAATGATGAAGATTTATCTGGTTCTACGATCTGTTCAACACCCAGAACTCTGGTATAACATGATGAAACAGTCAGATGGAAGTGCCTCAGCATGTAAATGTCTGTATTTAATGTTGTTTTAAATCTGATGGTAACAGAATTGCAGGTTTAAAGAGCATAGACTGAGCTGCCAATTTGTAGGGCTAATTTTACAAGTCAAAGATTACACCATAGTGTTGTTTACAGGAAAATCATTTAAAATTTGCTCCACACAGGGAGAATGGAGCCTTCTGAAGCATTGGTTATCATATAGTGTCTGCTTGCTTTTATAGTACATACATATCACTAACCCTGCCTGTTTTTAACTTTACACTTGGGGACTAGAAATAAATGTATGTCTTGTTCCCTAGAGCAGTGCTCCTCAACCTTTTCTCACCCTCGGCACACC
The DNA here is from genome assembly GCA_011038615.1 of Limnodynastes dumerilii. NCBI lineage: Eukaryota > Metazoa > Chordata > Amphibia > Anura > Limnodynastidae > Limnodynastes > Limnodynastes dumerilii. The sequence continues at coordinate 835,480 of WWET01000129.1, read as the reverse complement.
TAAGCCCTTCCCAGAATTCCGCGGCACACCTAAGCCCTTCCCAGAATTCCGTGGCACACCTAAGCCCTTCCCAGAATTCCGTCCCTAGAGCAGTGCTCCTCAACCTTTTCTCACCCTCGGCACACCTAAGCCCTTCCCAGAATTCCGCGGCACACCTAAGCCCTTCCCAGAATTCCGCGGCACACCTAAGCCCTTCCCAGAATTCCGCGGCACACCAAAAGCAAACCCAGAATTCCGCGGCACACCAAAAGCAAAATATACAAAAA
>WWET01000129.1:807135-829557 GCA_011038615.1 Limnodynastes dumerilii | reverse complement strand
CCCCCCCCCCACCCATACTGCCCTATTTAACTGCCTCTCTCACCCACTTTTCTTAACTTCCTACTTACGGAGTAATGACACGCCTCTCCCTATGGATCTCATTAGGCACAGAGTTGAACTGCATGCGTAATGGCTTTCCATGCGTAACATCTGGATTGCGCATGTACAAATTGCATAAAATCACCAAGATAAGCACTCGGCTTGCGTATTTTTAGGTACATTATTAAGTGTGAATCTGGGCCAAAGGGTATAATTGTATATCTACATTGTTTATATTTTATAAATAAGAAAATAATTAACTTATTGAGGTGATGACAAATTTTTTTTTTTAATGGTCTTTCCGTGTATTATCTTCTGTTGAGAATCTATTCAGATTGACCTTTTACTTTAACAGCGATGTGGAAATTAAACTCATCCTGTATGCTCGCAATGTACATGAAGTTGTGTGCATGAATCTGTTCATTTGTTTCACATATTTTATTTGTGTTTTCAGGAACTGTTAATGGTGTTAATGAGCAGGAATCATTTTCATGGCCAGTCTGTAACATTTGTAGGAGCAGTAAGTTACAGCCACTGGATTCAGAAAGGTACTTTAACATGAGGAGACATAAACCTCTTTCTTGTATGTGTTTGATGGAAATATGCAGTATCTGAAGTTCATTTTATAGATATATGTGTCTTGTTTCACATGTTTTGCTCACATCTTTAATTTGCTCTTCTATCTTGTGATATTATTGTTTTTTTGTTTTTGTTTTTTTTTGTATAAAAAATTTATATTGTATTTTAAGACTAATGGATCTACTTTATGTTAGTCCCCAACTCTGAGCACAATCATTTATCAATGTACACTAATATAAGGACACAGAACAATATATTTAGTAGCATAAGTCATACTGGCATTAAGGGTGTAAAGCAGAGATTGCAGCTATGTTTAGCATTTATAAATGTATATTAGCAGATATGTTCTATATGTATATAATGTTTGTGTGAACCCTGTTGTTGGTAAAATATGCATTGAAATGGAGCACTAGAGATGAGCAGTGACTGTGTTTTGCTTAAGTAGATATAATCTTCTCTAGTTACTTTCCATAAAATTAACACCTAAGTTTATTGGTAAATGTGTAATTCCACTGTTCAGCATGTAAAGTTCCCTTCCAAGACAAATAGGCGCTGACGTCCTATACAACTGGTGCCACTGGCCCTACAGGAATGTCTTCTGTAGAAGATCAAAGTCTGGGCACATGCTGGACATGTTGGGAGAGATAACATGACACTTTGATGTTGTCACAGAAGTTCCCCTGTGGTGTCAGAGGCACCAGAACCACAGAGCGATGAGTCTTGTACCCTGGTTATTGCAAATATGAGACACATTTCTTGTAGTCTTTACAGGTTTATGCCAGTAAGCAGCCATCCTGATGGCACCTTGTCGTTAGTGGACAACCATTATACCTATTGGTAACGCTTTCACTGAAACCCAGGCTACAAACATAATCTATACAAGTAATCTGAGTTTATAATAAAACATTAGGATTATAGCAGGACATACAAGGATTATAATAAGACAAATATTTGTAACACACATTGTGCAGTCTGAAGCCTCCTTACTGTAGGAATATGATAGTGGTGTTGCTATAGGGATGAGATTACTTGTAGAGATCTTGCTTATACCTGACTTTCAACCGGATATGTTCCCAGGTCGGCAGCTCCTTAAGTAGGCTTCAGTTAATTGTTTATTTTGTCAATTTAAATAATTTCCTGGTTCAATCAGAGTTTATTTTCTCTGTTTCCTGTTGTCTCCAACAGACGGTCATTTTTCTGTGTCCAGTGCGCTACGAATATAAGCTCTCCAATTCTCAGAATGCGGCTTCAAGTGTTTCTACAGGGTGAATTAAGGGCACGATGCAAAGTCAAAGTACAGGTATAAACACATGAACGTGTGGGCTCCTCACTCTAATTTATCAAGTGTATCAAAGGTGCTACCTTTACATGTTAGAATATATAGCATACAAAACACAAACAGAGCAGAGATCCATATGTACGGAATCTATGTAATAAAACATTCTGTATTATATTGAATAGAATAAGCAGACATTCTTAGTGCACATTGGACCAGGTCCAGACCCCCTCATGGAATCCAAACACGTGGGGTCTGAAAATCTGCATGGAAGAGGGGAGTGCACGCTTGTTACTCCCCTTTATTGAGTGGAGTTGTGAATACTTACATGTGGACAAGTTATGTGCCGCCCTGGCCCTTCGTTAGCATGCCTGTCCCCGCCTGTATGGTGGAGATTTGGCCCCTTCCTCTGTTCTTCCGTACGGTAGAAGATACATTAGTGTAAGGTCTGGTACGTGTATGCGCCAATGTTAACTTGTCAGGGGACTTACATGAGAGGTTTTCGGAAGTCCCCTGACTTACATAATTTAGAATCAGGCGAGGAGAACCTCACACAATGGTACCTAAGCAAACCATGTATTTTGTTTTTGTTTTTTCTATGGCAGGTCTGGCATCATGATACTAAGAGTCCCAGAATGGTTTAACTGCTTAGGCATAACTGATACTTTACAAGGCATGCTGGGACTCATAGTTCCATCTGGAGAGCCACCGATTGGCCAGGCTGCACTATGCCTTTAACCTACACGTTACAAATAATGCTGCAGGATTGATACCAAGTTGTGTGTGGTATCGATAGAAGGGTCATAATAAGAAATGTTTCATCCTTTAGAGTAAAAACTGAAAAGTGTACCCTAATTCATCATATGTGTAAAAGGCGAGGATCTGCTTGATGCTGGGACCAGTGTGGATACTATGATAATTTGCTGCAACATAAAGCCCAATAATAACATATTTAATTAATTGTACGTGTATGTGAACTATGAGTACACCATTATAATATCATTTATTTCTCAACAGCTGCAAGAAGAAACCATTTCTTCTGTTCTGAGCTCTTGCTCCAGTGAAGATGGGGTATGTTTTATACAAATAACAGGGGAATCTGATAAGATAAGAAATATTTTGTAGCTGGCCATAAATCTGTCAAGATAAGAAATATTTTGTAGCTGGCCATAAATCTGTCTTGACATATTATATTTCTAGATGTAGGAGCAGCTGAGAGCTAAAGTTACTAGTCTGTTTATTGAACAATGAAATAGAGCCCATTCTAATCACTTATCACTTCAAGGTGCAGGATTTAGTGATAACTAAAATAAATGATAAGGACCAGAATGAAAATAGGAATGATTACAATTCAACAAGAAGCTGTTTATGAGAAGTGAAAAGGGAATTTAAAACTTATAGATATATAATTATGTTGATTATGGTGAATCACAATTTGATTTGGATATTTTATGTATGTTTCACACTATGGGCTAAATAATAAAACCAAGGGAGAAAAACAAGATTTATACCGCTTTCACATTGCCGCCCCGGCAATATCCCGGGTCTGTAAACCAGGGATATTGCCGTGCCAGCAGAGGATCCCAGGGTCAGACCCGTTTCACACTGCAGGGCAGACCAGGGAAATTCCGGGACACTGCCCTGTCAGTAGTGTGAGTCATCACACTATGTAATTTGTTTACTGTTGCTCTGGACAATAGTAAACAAATTACACCAATCAAGTAGATTATGTGCTACCCAGGTTGAAAAACCCAGGTAGCACCTTTCACACTGTACCCTTACCCGGGTCTGACCTGGGAATAACCCTTCTTTTCACCCGGGTTGAATTCCCGGGTCATTAGACCCGGGTAGAGGCACCCGGCCCCTTTCACACTGAGCCCTTACCTGGGTTTTTGCAGCTTGCCCCGGCAAAAACCCAGGTTTTTAGGGCGATGTGAAAGGGGTATTAATGTCCTTGTTATTGGACTACATCTGAACTATGTAAATGTGTTAATACACTGCTTGCTTTTTAGTAAGAGTTAAATATTTAGCAGTATTAAAATAGTAATGGTGTCATAGCACAGTATAATGGAGATGTGTTTTATTTTAGTTTTTTTACACTACTTGGCTATGAAAAGTATTTACACTCTTTACATTTTTACACTGTTTGATCATAGTTTTTAATTAAAATCGTAAAGAAAGAAACTCTGTATACATTTATTTGCCAGAATACATCAAAATATAACGTGGAGTTATCCCCAGAGGTCCAATAATCCGAGGTCCTGTAGTAAGGAGTTTTATCAGGACTATCAAAGAAGAAGGCAAATACAAAACACTTTGTTGGAAGCCACCAAACAAGGGGCAGTTAGGAAAACAATGGAAGGAACATGGCTTATATTTTCTTCCTTAATGGGTTATCCATACTATAAGGAGGGCTACACACTGTACCAGGCCTTCTGTGACTCTTCAGGTGCATGCTCTAACTGCATAGGCCTAGCGGATACCTGACAAAGCATGCTGGGGCTCATAGTTTAACAACACCTGGAGAGCACTTTATGATAATGGGGATGATCAGCTGATCATATAGTGTATGGCATGGACCAATTTGCCAGAACACCAGCAAGATATGCTTCCACCCAGTAATCCGATTATTCAGACTTCCTGAATGATTTGAAGTGATTATTAGGATTGTCACAGAGGAATGTGGCCAATTAATGCATGTGCAATATGCATTGTCTTTGCCAACTAGAACTTTATGGTGCATAGTTTGTAGCCAACATTATCATTCCATGTCAGAATGGGATATAATGCTACCAGAAATAGAAGAAGCCCAGTCTTGCATATTTTCCAGGCTTGCAGTGGCCGCTTTGAATGGCATATTTCCAACACTGATACAGCCACCAGTTTTATGTCCCTGTCCTCAGGACAGGGAGGGTTAAGATTATACTGCTAAAAGAGGAAGGTCGGGATTAGGCTGCAAGACAGGGAGGTCTATGGTTAGGCTGCGGGACAGGGAGTTTTAAGGTTAGGCTGTTAAAAGAGGAAGTTTAGGGTGAGGCTGCTTGAAGTTGAAATTTAGGCAGAGGGTAAGGGGGTGGTTAACATACCTGCTGCCATTGGAATTCTTCAACGATCTTCCGGGCGCTGTAACGATGCATTCTTCATCCAGACGTCTTTCTAGAACATCTCCGTCATTACTCTACAGGCGGGATGTCGTTTGTTGCAAAGAAGCTGGAGCAGAAAACCACACCCAAACCTGACAGTGACAGTGACAGTGACAGCGACATCATAATCAGTGGAAGACAATTCTGTGATCTGAGTGAGGTTTTTGGAGTCCATTCTAGTCAGCAGATGCAGCACATTCTCTCAAAGGAGAAGTGAAGACTCTAAAATGAGTTATTCCATTTAATAGCCGCTATGTGTTCTTTAGAAGACAGAAGTGATGTGAACGTCTCGTGAACAATGTATATATATGTGTATATACGTTATACATACGTTTCAGAGCCATTTCACCCCCTTTCATCAGGGATACAGACACACATTTTTTATGTGACATACTTTTGTAGATTGTAATCCTTCTGTTTTAGCATGTTGTTTATTTAATACACTACTTGAGCTGTGTCTGCCTTATAATGTCATATAAAACCGGAATAATACTAGCATAGTGCAGTAGTTTAGGCTATCCATAAAAATGAGGGATCAATCCAAGCATTAGTGTAGTTGGATGATTGAGTCAGGCCTGGAAAAAAAGTGTAATTTAATGATAAGGAACAATGTACAGATACTTGCCTTACCTCTGCTAGATATAGCTGCCATTCGCTGATAAGAAGCAATGTGTAAAAGTTTCTGATTTGCAATGGAAATGTTACAGCTTATCAGCAGCAGACATGGCTAACAGTTGAACTCAGGTCTCTGGATTACCTGTGCTAAACTGTTTGGGCTGTAAAAGAGTAATAATGTGGGAGTGTACCTGTGGCACATGATGTTATCTGAGATATTTGCTACCTAGAACAGAATGTACAGAACTGTTTGCTAAGCACACATATACCTTTTATCTGCAGCGCTACCAGGTGAGCTCTGTCCTGGGGAAGGAGGTGGGGCCTCTGCATTGCTATGTTCAGGCTGTGAATGCAATTGTGGAACTGGAGGAGATCTCCCTGCTACAAGCAGCAATCAGTGGAACTTGAGAGGATCTGGACTTTGCCATGAAGTAACTAGTTAACAAGAAGATAATAAGCAGGAGGAATTGTCTCCTTTTTATTTATGTATATACAACTTATTTTATTAAAGCCGTTGTTGTAAGTGTTTCATTTGATTCTCCTTTTTACCGTTCTGCTTTCTGTTTTCTCTTCATTTATCCATACAGAGAAGTAAAATGACTTTCAATCCTGAGAATATTGTTTCTGTAAGCCTGTTATGATATCACACTTTCTGTGGTCAGCCTGCTTTATATAAAACTTCCCACATTGTAGGACCATCAAGTACTTCTGAGAGAGATTTAGACACTGTAGACACCACACTTGGTCAGTAAGTTCACTACCAATGTGGTCAGAGAGAGTTACTATTACTCTAATAGCAATCAAGTGAAAATGGACCCCATAAATAAAGTATTCCAAATAAAACCTTTGTATGTGGATTGAGACTGTTTTGTGTTATTCGTTATGCAACATTGTGATAGTAAAGTCAGGAGAGAACATCTGTATTTGTTGCAGGTGTATAGTAAATCTTCATGCTCATCCCCATGTTACAATACAACGTGTTTCACACCCATAATATCTTGTAATAATAGTACACAAAATGAAGTTGACAATAATGCACAGAGCCAAAAAAATATGTTTTGGGGTTTTTATTATTATTACAAATGCTGTAAAAATGATCATATAAAAAGTTGAGCATGCTCATTTCTCTCCCTAATATCTACAATACAAAGTATTTCTCTCTGGATTCATTTCAAAAATGTACCATAGCTGCATCCATAAAGGGTATAGAAAACTAAAATTACAAAAATAATTTAAGGAAGGGAAATGTTTAGCTTTGTTTTATATTGTGGAGCAGAAAAATACATATATATATATTTAAAGTTCTATATTTCCAGGGGTAGCACTATTATTTGGCTACACATTCAACAACGAAACTGAAGACCAGCACAATTTCTGTTTGGCACTGCCCAGTGTGCCTCCCCATACAGTACTTCCAGCTACAGGCTGCTTCGGGTAATCAAGGCACTAACAAAACATATCAAATGCTTCTGCTACTGTGAATGGGCACTAGCAGGACAACACATGAGAAGAGGACCAATATCTTGGTTAGAAAACCAGTAAGAAAAAATTATTCATTAGAAAAGCCAAAGGCACTGGTGGGTCAATATTACACAGGGCTGTAACACAAATTTTACATATTGTAGTCATAAGAAGTTTGCATTTTCTTAGCTGTAAAGTGTTTACAACATTAGCGTTTAGCATTTTAACACCTCACCTCCTCTCATGCATTTTATTCACATGGCTCACTTATGTGAGGATTTAGCTCTCTGGTGTATAGAACAGGTGAAGATGCTCTACATCCATCATATAATTAATATTAAAAGTGCAGTACAAGGAACATGCTGTCACCTGGTGCACTACATCTTTGACTATAATACTTGATGGCAGCCTATCTCTTTAGCTCTTTAAAATCCGACTTGATTGACACCTTGAAAGCCAGAGGGGACAGCAAGTACTTGCCATCTTTCTGGCACACAAGTTTAAAACACCCACTCCCAAACCTTTTTGAATGATATTGGCAACACATCTTTTATCCTTATTGCACTAGAATAATAATAATATTATATATTAAAAACAAAAAAAGAAGTCTTTTCTGTGGCTCAGTCTTAAGAGGGCAAACAAAATGTCCCAGATTGGGTGGTGCAGAGTGCAGCCCTCCCCTCTCAGAGGACTCCTCTGATGGGCTGAGGTATTGAGTTATCAAAGTCTTAATTTTTGGTAGTACATATTACCGACAGTCAATGCTCCCTAGGTTGGAGAGGAAGGTGCCCGCGGTGGCTGTGGGGGGCAGCTGTTTGAAGAAGTGTCTGAGATTGGTTAAGTCCCGTGTGAGGAGATCAATTCTCTTGTGCAGTTTCTCGTTCTCGGATGACAGCTCCAATAGCTTTTGCTGCATGTCCTGGTTGCGTTTCTTTGCCTTGTCTCTGCTCTTTCTCACAGCTATGTTGTTCCTTTCCCTCCTCTGCCTGTACTCTGGGCTGAAGCGGTCCACATTCTTTTTGCTCATTTTGTCCTTGCCACAGGAGGTGCCCATGGTGGTTGAGGAGGATGGGGAAGGGCATGCAGAACTGGCAGCGCTGGAGCTGCAGGGCTCCGGGGAGGTGGGCGGGGTGGGTTGTAGGCACATGCTGGTCTGGGCACAGGTGGCTATTTGACAGGGGAGGGAGGAGGAGATGTCGCTGTCACTCCACTCGGGCTCTTGCTTTAGATGCGATACTTGCATCTTGGCGCTGCCATGGCACTGTGGGGCCAGGAGCCCGCTCAGGTAATCGGCCCCGCACTCCGCTCGTTCCCCGTTCTTATGGTTGTTGAACAGATCCGCAAACAGTTCGTCGTTGCACAGTTCCAGGTTGGGCACGGAGGACATGGAATCAATGTAGGAGCTGAAGTCGATGGCACTTTCGTCATCGTAGATGGCCGGGGCTGCACTGAGCTCTGCTAGAGTGCTGCTGTTCACAGGTGGCTCCGGATCTTCGCCCATGCCCCGTGGCTTGCAGGGGGTCGGAGACCGGTTCACTCTTTGGTCATAGAAGTTGGTGGGCTCCATGCACCAGGCTGCATAGGGTTCCAGGCTCATGGACAGGGCACTCATGTAAGTGGTCGAGCACTGGCTGGATTGCAGGGTCCTGGTAAGTGTCACAGGTGCTCAGGATGGGTCGCCTGATCCTGGAGGTGTCACAGTTCCCACTTGGGTAGTTGCAGGATCCCTTCAAATGGCACAGAGGCCCTGGATAGTCAGAGGGTCCCTGCAGGTGCTTCCTTTAGGTGGCACAGGGGCAGCTGTTGCGCTTGCAGTGGAGTCCCTTGTGCTGGGCTCTGTTGCTAGCTGCTAGTTTGTGATGTGACTGGTGCTGTCAATGTGTTGTGAGTACGGCATCATGCTGGAGCTGCATATATACTTCCCGGTACCTGCCACTCCCCCCTGACGTCAAGAGAGGTGGGGGCAGAGACAGCTGCCAGGGTGCAGTGTGCGGGGCCGGGACAGCTTCAGGGCTTCACCTACAGACGCTTTAACCCATTCAGAACCAGCGTGAACAGATGTGTTATCTCTCAGCATCATCACTAACGTAACCGAGACATGTTCATATAGCACCATTCCCAGTATTACCGTCTACTATCGGTCTAACAGCGTGTTCTCCAGACATCCCAATGACATTTCTCCGGAGCTGGAATGTTTAGAGCGTCTCCGCTCTTTTATGAATGATATGTGGTGGGTCTAGAACGTGTGTGTGTGAGATACAGTTAATAAGGGCTCTTAGTGACTGAGACCGTTTGCTTTGTAGTGTTGCACCTGGCAGGGAGCTGCTATGGAGTTTAGAATTGGGGTTTGGAGAGCAGCCCATATCTTTAGTTCCCTGGAAGAAGGAAATGCAGGTTTTTTTGTTTTTCTTCCATTTTCCATGGAACTGTAAAATGGAGCTGTGAGCAAAAAATCTTTTAGCTGAAAGCTATAGACTCGTCAGGCTTGTTAACTTATAAATACCATGGACTTGTAACCATTATCTAGGTACCTTACAAAAGGCAGGACATATACATTGCTTCCAATGTATAAACATTTCCCTAGAAGACAAAAGTTGGCGGTCCTTGGTGAAAGTTTTTATTCATTCATTCATTTTCTCTAAAGTCCACTTTAAAAAGTCTACCTTTCCTGTGGTTATCATTATCGTTTCTCTTTGCTGGTTTTAGCAGATGCCCTTCAGTATGCCTTCTGCATATTTACGTTTCTAGATATATGATTAATAAAAGTTGCAGCATTGTTCTAAATATTATATGAATAATAAAGTGTATGCACTATATATTGAAGTGCATGGCTGATGTCTTACAGTGACTTGAAATGTATCCTAGATCATAGATGCAATGCTACACTATATTTAATGTGATCCTTGATTTTGTCTCCTATAATGTTGTGAATCATTCCTGGATGCTAGTGTAACCTTCACTTTAATGGAAATGAGGACTTCTATGTCCTGGGATCTTCTGTGGCCATTAGTGGGTTTCTCCTGATTATGTTTTATAAGCTTCTTTTCTGTGAATGCAGACAGAGCGATCATTGGAAAAGTAGCTAGCTGGAGACAGTTATGTCCAATACTTTAATACAGGATTGCCATTCACAAATAGATGCTTATTGCAACCTCATTGTCCCCATACTGAATGATGGGGATAGTGAGGTGAGAAGCTGAGCCCAGCACTGAATATATCATTAGCGTGAGAGATTATATGAAGCACACAGTGGTTTTTTGTAGCTTCCTTCTTTCTCCACATATTCAAAATGTCTACCGTTTGGCAATTGATATAAGGCTTGTGTGTTCTGTGATGGTGTTGGACTTTAGGTGGCCCTCTAACCATCTAAGGAGCCGCACCTTTTATTAGTGATCTCTCTCTCTCTCTATATGTATATTCCAGTTTAAAGATAATGGAAGCAATATGGTATTATGGAATGTGTTCTTGACTACATGGATAATTCTCATAGGATATTTAATGTTTATGAGTTTTAAAAACTAAGTATTGCTGCTGCATCCAAATAACTGGGCAATTGAGATACATATGATTACTTAGTGCTAATTCCTAAAACGTGTGGAGATGAAGCTGCTTGACTTAGTGATAGAACAAGGAAGCTGCTAACTGAGTACTGATCCTATAAATCTCCCTCTGGGTAATTCAGCACAGAGACAACTCTTTGAATGTATTCTTTGCAGGGAGCAAAATACTTCCAGGTTGTCGGTGCCAGCAGAATAGTCAATTTTCTTGCCTCATGTTTATAGTTGTTGTTTTTTGTTAACTGTTCTTCTCTTCAGTTCAAAGTAAAACCTTTTTTGGTGTCCAGACTTTAAGTACAGCATAAATGCTAATGCAGACGCTAATGCTTTTGAAGTTGGGATTACTTTGCCTTTTAATTTTTTTTTTACAGTGATCAAATGTTCACCATTATTGGATATTGATTTCATAACATCCACAACCAAAACACATTTCCATTATTACCTTAAAGAAAATACATTATTTTTCCAACATGAAAGATTATGTTTTAGCACATTATATAAATGACTTTGTTTAGTGTCCCTTTAGTATGCTGTGACGCTGTACACAGTATAATTATGACTGACCATACTAGCTGCAAGCGCATATATCCAGTCATTTTCAAAGAATCCAAATGATCATGCATATACTGTATGGCAGAACCTTCATCGTCCTATATTAAATGCTTGTCTTATTTCTATTGCTCCTATCTGTTTAATAATATTAAATCATTTGTTACTATAAAATAATTTAAAAAGTGCTTTAAAAAAACAAATACTGTATTATTAAAACATTGCTAATAAAGTGTTTTCTTTCTTTCTCTTTATGTTAATGAAAGCAGACAGGTTCTCACCAGGGCCACTAGTTTTATTTGGCAGACAACTCCCCCCTGCTGTCACTTAATCCATCCTAACAGCCAGTAACAGCATCTCTCTGGGGATGTCTGTCTCACTCCTTATCAGGTTTGTATCTTGGGACTAGTGTTTATGAACATATCTGTATAATAGTATCTAGTGGGATTTACATATTTACATGTCTGAACAATGAGCTATATCTTTAATAGACTAGTTTTCATCTAGCTATTGGAAACGTCAAATATAGCTTGGCAATACATCACATGGTCTATTCTTTGGAAGAATTCACACTTTGGTTTTCAGGTTTGTCAGTGAGAGTATATTGGTGATTTATCATGTTTATTAAACTTACGTAAATATGGTTTTATAAGTTTATAATCATATTTCACACTGTAAAATAATTTACTTTCAAATTGTAAAGGAATGTGATAAGTATATCCCACAGAACAGTGATGGGTCTTATAAATACCAAGAGCTTGCCTAAATAGGTAAGTTTTAGAAGAGCGTTTGGAATGTAGAGGATAGTCTACAGATGATAAAAGTTATTCCAGAGAGTGGGTGCAATCCGGGAGAAGTCTTGTAACCGGGTATCAGAGCATTTGTGAAGTGCAGAATAGATTGTAAATCTTGTGATGATCTGTGAGAGCGAGCTGGGGATATATCTTGAGACAAGTGAGGATAAGTATGCAGGTGCAGTTTTGTTTATGGCTTTATATTATTTATTTATTAACAGGTTTTTATATAGGGCCATCAGATTACGTAGCGTTTACAATTTTAACAATCATTATAACACGACTGGGTGGGTAAGAGGGCCCTGCCACAAGCTTACACTCTATAGCAGGGGTTCTCAACCCCGTCCTCAAGTACCACTAACGGTCCATATTTTTTAAATCTCCTTGCTGGAGGTGAGCTCATAACTGACAGTTACATTTTTAAAACTCCCCAGGTTTTGCAGGGAGACCTACAAAACATGGACCGTTAGTGGTACTTGAGGACAGGGTTACCCCTGCTCTATAGGATAATAGGGATTGATACATAAGGGAAAGTTCTATATAATCACACAGCGGACCAGCCAGCTTGCATGGTAAAAGTGCTCAGTGCTCTGTATCATCCAGTCACACAGCAGTGTTAGTAACAGAAATGAGGGGAATTTTAGTATAGAATGAAATAGAACAAGTTTGGTTTAATCAAATAATGATGGTCATATAATAAAGTTGTTGTTATAGGTTTGTAAGAGGATTTTGTATTCTATAGTACACAGGCAACCATTTGAGCACAGAACTTATTAGAAATGAACAAGTGAGGTCTTATCACTCCTTTGCCCATCATTCAGTAGTAATTAAGTTGCAACCATGTTAGGTATAAGCAGGGCAAACTGCAGCATTTATATACCTGGCCTTTACCACAGGATGTTATCTGGCTGACACGAGCCACAGTTGCAAAATGAAAAGCATGTACTGTTTCCCCTAAGTACTAGCTTTAGATTTTCTATGTAGTTGAGTGAAGAGGCACCTTGTCTGCATATCTGTAGCCTCAATATATGCCACCATGGCATTCTATAAACTATGGCATTGTCACGTCAGCTATGCAAGAATATTGCAGTAATTCAGACTTCTTAGAAGAACAGTGGTCATATCGTTCTACATTATTTATTTTTTTCAAGATTTAGTTTATACAAAAAAAAATAGAGGCTTATGAACACATGGCTTCCTCTACTGAGGATTCCATTTTTTTTTTATTATATTTCCAACAACACCTACAATAATTGAGTTGTTCCAAGGCTCTGTGTAACTTTCCCGAAAATGACATTATTTTTAATACCAGTGCACTTAACAGGGAAATTCCCATAGTGCTAATATCCAGTTTTTCTGACCACTCCACAGAGCTGGTTTTAGCACATTCCTAAGAATGAAAACAGAGTGTAGTCAGATGCCACCTTGTGGTCACAGAGAGTGCCCTGGAATGTAAATACTTTGGCATGTGAGTGCTCGTAAATGTAGAAAGTACAAATCAATACAGGATGTTATGCAATGAAGTCTTAACCGTAATATAAGAGGTCAAAATACAACTCAAAAAAATTAATACAAACAGCTAATCATAACACAATAGCTGGCAAAGCAGTACACGTTTTTTATAAACATTTTAGTGTAATTCCTTTCCTAATAGTCCCAATCTGCCACTGTTTTATCTATGCCTCTCGATTAGTTGGGCACAATTCATTAACTATAAATAATCATGTTATTAAAAAAACAAACAAAAAAAAAATAGAATATTTTAATTGTTGATTTAATATCTGTACTAATCATTTGGAACACAAGCATTTATTGCAAATTCACTATGATGTCTAGGTACTGAATGAAATGATCTGTATATAGAAGCCCTTGCATAAAGAGAAATATCTGTAAGTGGATATTAGGAAACCCCTTTTCTGTTTATTTTTGCACATTTCTTCCTTTATGCCAAATATATTCCACAATAGGTTATTATCCTAGTTAAGTTATTGCAAGCAAAGCACAGTATATAGAAATTAGGTACATAATGGGTTCTAAAGCACCTAGTTTACTACAATAGTTAAAGCCTCTGATATTTAAAATCAATATGAAAGGTAAAAATTAAATACATTTAAAAGGAAGAGCTGAATTAAGCATAGTTATAAGCAAATATTAAATACTCATATAATGACTTCCTGATATTAATTTAAATTAATGTGTTAATAAACCAAAATACATTTTAAAAAAATCTACTCTATCAGGAAAAGCATACTAGATGTATTAATTCCTTTAAAGATACAAATCGGGAAGAGCTAATTATTAAAGGTGCTAAATGTGTTCTGGAATCCTGTCTTATGTCTATATTATGTCTTATCACCCAATTATCGGATGATTGAGCAAATAATCGCTGTAGTTAATGGCCAGGATCAATTTTTGAAACCTCAAATAAACGCACCAGAAAAGCTCTGTACGATTATTTGATCTTTCAACATGTTTGATTTAAAGCAAGCTCCCGATATTTTAAGGGAGCCAATCAGCAAACTGAAAGGCTCCCTATTCTTCAAAGCTGCTGCTTTATATCTATGTACAAAGCTGCTCTGACAGCTGTGAAGGTATACTTTAAAGCTGTCAGAGCAGCATAGTACATATATATACAGCAGCGGTTATTGCAGGGAGTAGTACAGACAGGGATCAGCCGAAACAGCTTTGGCTGATTCTTATCTGTATTACTGCCTGGAATAGCCGCTGCTGTATATCTATGTGCTATGCTTCTCTGACAGCTTTGATACCTTCAAAGCTGTTAAAGCAGCATAGTACTAGCCCTGGCTCCCCTCTTCTGCTAGGTTTATCGGTCCCAGCAGAGGAGGTGTATGGTGCCGATAACAGGACATCTCCCTAGTGGGAAATCATCCCGTTTATCGGCCCACCCCCTGCTGGGACCCATAATCGTACCAGTGTATGCCCAGCTTACAGTAGTAATAGTTTAGTTTATACAAATTGACATTGATCACTGTATTTCATCTGGTTAATGGGAGCTTTCCGGGCGGGAAATAGTCTTGTCTTCCATACGTCATGTAATGTCTTCTTTATATATTTGCCGATGTTCTTATTTTATTTTATATTTTTCTCTCTTTTGTGGAACATTGTAAAATTCATTAAAATGTAAAAGAAAAAAACCCCATTCTATGGTAAATTGAATATCATCCTTGGAGCATGTATATATTGCATACTAAGGGCTCAATTTATGAAACATGTGGGAAAGGAAATGTGATGTTGCCCATATGTAAGAGGAATGTAAGTGCTAGAACCTCATTGGTCCCTATGGAAAACATCTACTCTTTTCCTTTTTTGAACTTTAGTAAATATAGCCTAAATACGATTGCATTTCCAAAACTGAAATCAAATTAGGTGTAAGTAAAAGGCTCCCTCTAGTGGTTTGCTCATGCTTAGCAATTTGACAAAAATTTCAACTATCTGTCACACAAAAGAAAAACTAGTATTTATCTGTAAATTTTATAGATCATTACTAAAGAATTCTTTGTAAAAATATATTAATGTATAAAATAAAAATTAACAATAAATAATGCTAATTTTTGTCTAAATCAAATGTGCTTACAACTCCACAGCTATGTGAGGCTACTGAAGTTGAATTTAACCTGGCGAACACTCAAAATTTGGAAATTTGGCTTATTGTGTGTGCACAAAGCGCTGGTAAATGGTTTATTTTGTTTGCTGACAGCCCTGGTAAATGAAAGGATGTATGCTGGCTTAAAAGAATAAATAATACATTTGATTATTTTTAAGCTACTTTTTTAAAAAAGAAATTAACAAAATACTCGCATGTTGCTAATACAACTTATTTATTGTACATAACAGTGACTTCAATATGGATGACTAGAGAAGGGATTGTAACTTCATTGTACTTGGCTGCTAAGTGTCCGTATACAAAAGCCTGTTCTTCTGTACAGGTCCAGAGATTTACTTATTTTCATGTATGGCTCATTCTTTAGCCAGATGCAGGGTTTTTGTGTTTGAGTCTTGATCAGGGCTGGTGTGAGCAACTACATAAACTGCTCCAAAGGTTTTAGTAGATATATCTGAGGACGGTATACACATTCATAATAAATCCACTGCCACTGGGACAGTACTATGGTACATTGGTCTGCATGTAGCTACACTTTGTTGTACAGGTCATCATCATATACTTATAAGGCACCACAAGATGTCCACAGCGCAATACATAGTTAAATACAAAATCAACAATTAGCACAATATATACTGATAGGGGTGAGCAATGCGCTGCAAAGGCATTGTGCAACACTAAACTGCTAGATTTACTAAAGTGTGGAAAAGTGGAGATTTTGCCCATAGCAACCAATCATATTCTAGCTGATATTCTCTAGTGTTGAAATTAATATAGAGTCATATAGCAATAAAATAAAGATCCTTTTTAATTAACAATGATTAAGTGTATGTGTGCGAATAAATAGGAACAAAATAATATACATGACGGGAAACGTACGTGACTATGCAACCAGGTGTAGCTACGTGTGTGCTCACATGACGACGTGTAAGCATGCAGCCACATGCGAACTATGTGCATGATCAACTTATTATTTGATGATATTTCCATATTCTCAGTGCTGATTTCATAACTAAGTAACGTGTATGTTTATATAAAAATCTGTTTTATGTCACTAAAGATGTGTTTTATTTACAGGAGTCATTATTCAGCTGTTATAGTAACACTTAGCTTAGGAAGATTATATTATCATATTTGGATTTATAGCGTAGCATCTGATGTTGTGTTAGTGATGATATAATTTATTATGCGATCGCATCTAATGCATGCAAGTTATAGATATAGATAAATCAGTGATATTATATTCCTTTGTGTGAGACCGCATGGCATAGTCCTTTGTATTTAGTTGAGTAGACCCTGTGTAATATGTTAATGATATCACCAAGAGCACAAAAGACCCTTCAAGGACCAATCATCAAAGGATCTCCTAGATGACCAGAGGAATCCACCAACCAGATGCCAGAAGATCGGATTGCATTATCAGCAACCTTTTGATGATGATTGTTTATAAAAGCTATACCTAACTCTTTGGACAGTTAGAAGAGGATTCTGTCAGAAGCTCTATACCATTGCTGGTATTTTTGTGTGTATCTGGAAGCGGCGCTGTTTGGATTAACGCTCAGTTTTGGTAATACATCCTTTGTGCTTTGGAATACAACTTGCGACTGGACCTTCATTATTTCTGCATATGGTATTGGTATAATTGCGTACAGATTTAACCCAGATTTAAGCTAGAATCTCAATGATTGCTATAGGTAATATCTCCACTTTTCTGCACTTAAGTAAATATAGCCTTAAGTAAGTGAGAGTAGTAGAAGGGAACACCAGGTATAGTGGGGAGAAGGGTTTGTAGTGATTTGTGTGTAGGTGGGGTGTGGGGGGCTGAGAAGATTGGCAGCAAACATGAATATGGAAGGCCTTGCTCTTTAGAACTTACAAGTTAATGGGAATGGGTAAGATAAATGTGGAAACAAGGATATGAGAGGGGGAGGGCTAGGACTGCTGGTGAGATTAATGGGGAGGGTAACAGGAGGTGGTTATGTACGAGAAAGGTAGGCTAATCTGAATAGGTATGTTTTGAGGAAGTGCTTGAAGACCTATAAGGCAGGTGTAATGGACTGAGGGAGTTCATTCCAATGTAGAAGGACAGCAAAATCTTGGATGCAGGAGTGTTTGGTTAGACGGTGATCGTAACCAGACCAAAATGGGTGGGTGGTTGGGCGTATGAGTGGAGATTAGCGTGGAGAGGCAGGGAGCAGTAGAGGAGTAAAGAGTCTTGTAGGTAAGGGTGAGAAGTTTGAGACTGACCAGCTAGATAGGTGTTTGGACATCCAGGTGAAGGAAGCAGTAAGGAAGCTGATCATCTTAGGTAGGAGGGAAAAGGAGAGGTCAAGGGAGTAGAGGGAAATTTGAGTCTCTTCAGCTTAGAGGTGATGGCTAAAGCTAAGGAAGCCAATAAGGTTGCCCTATGAGGAGGTGTAGAGAGAGAAGGGTAGGGCACCAGGGACAGAACACTGGGAGATTTCAACAGGAAGAGAACTGAAGATGAACAAGAGCCTGGGCCAGGAACAGAGGAGGTGCAGTCAGAGAAATAGCTACTGAATTGGTATTTTTTCCCCTGAGATTTGTGGAATTCCTGTTTAGTGGTTATACACCTTTTATACAAATCGAATAATTTGTTTAATTAATTTATTGCAATTTAATTTGACACCAATAGTACGCATTGCTAATTTAGGTAACATAGTAGAAAAAATATGGCTCAAATACAATTTAAATCAAACCATGTGTTTTTAAATAGTGCATTTTCCGTTGGTAGAATGGTTTACTTATTTCAATGTAAAGGAGTTATTAACAATTATTAATCAGACTTTCATTTTCATACATTCCCAAAGAATACATGACTTCCTAACAATTTCTTAATCTTGTTGAAATATAAAATCATTCCAAAGTAACTAAAACAATTTAGCTAATTACATCCAAGGTTCCCATCCTTCATAAGTTCTGCCAAGGATATTGGGATCAGTAGCCTGATCGATAAGACACTGTACTTGTGTCTCCTCAGAAAGTCCATTGTCTGATTCTTTTGCCCTTATGTTATTATTCTTATTTCCACGTGCGACATCCAGGAATTCCTTGTATGACCTACACGTTTCATGGCCAAGTCGTAGTTCTTCGCTGTGGACAAAGATACATGAATATTACATTAAAGGATCATTGAGTCATACAGTTATAAAAAAAAAACATTAAAGTTAATACAATACACTGCAACTATATTCAAAAGTAATATTTTACTTTTCTACAATTCATTCAACTTCTCACACAAAGTGAAATAATGGTATCAAGTATATGCCAATACCGCAGTGCAGGTATGCAATACAATACAATATAATATATACAGTGCAGGTATGAAAACCTGTGTTTGTCTTTTTTTTTTTTTTACTTCAATTGTTTTTTATTCAGTTTTTTACATTAAATGGGGGAGAGGGTGCAGAATAAAGAAAAGGGAGGGGGAACATCATGTGTTACAGCATATGAGTATGAAGCCATTTATACATTGACATATGAGGTTCTGCATCACATAAGGTAAGTTAGCATTTAACAGTAGGTGCAACTTATATCCAGAGGTACAGTGATATTATTTAGCCCTATATAATCAGATCCTAATTTAAAGAATGTAAAACATTTCAGAATAGAGATGTGTTATAGGGAAGGAAACTTAAGATGACGCCGTTTGCTGTCTATTCTCTTCTTGGAGATAGTCTGACCAAGGGAGCCATTGGAAAAGAGGAGATTAGTGTTTCCATATTATGATTAAATGTAATTTTGCCAGTTATTTTGGCGAGGGAAGGGGGGTTTATTGTTTTCCACAATTGAGCTATCGCTGCTCTTGTTGCGATTAGAATATGACCAAGTAAATATTGTTTCTCTCTAGGACTATCTGTAGGGTATATGTGGAATAGAGCTACTTGTGGAGACGGGGAAATGGTATGGTTTAATACCCTGGACGCCAGTAAGAAGACTTCCTCCCAGAGTGTTCGTAATTTAGGACATGATCAGAAAACATGTAGTAGGTCTCCCGTTAAACCACAGCCACGCCAGCACAATTTTGAATTTGCAGGCCACATTGGGCCTGATCCAGACCTACGCCCGCGAGCTTAGCGTATGATCGCCCGGACGTATAAACTTTCACGCCCATGACACTCACATTGATTGTACCTACTTACGGCGGCTGAACCCTACCCTAACTTTTTCCAGCGACCGTACAAATTTTCGCACCGATACGCTGGTCGTATGCCCCTTGGTCGAAAATTACGCTAAAAATACGCTCGCTGTACGCTCATGTCCTTCAGACGACCGGAAGTTGTCATACTGCACATGCGCAGTGCGTTTTTTCGCCCGGTTTTACGCTCCCGACCGACGTAAAGGCCCATTGTGTGCATTCTTGCGGGGGTAAGATATAGTCTGTTTAGTAGTTTAATACACATTTCAATATGGTTGGAGCATTTTTGATAATTTAAACGATTGAGTTGATAGTTTCATCCCTTGCTGCGGAGATAACGTGATTCCCAAATCTCTCTCCCACTGAATATGTGGGGGGGGGATTTACTAAGGGTGGAATCTGGGGTTGCTATACCAAAAAGAAATGGCTCCCGCACTTCTGCCTTCTGACAGACGGTGCAAGATATTATCAGGTGGAAGCTTTAGAGTGTTAGGTATTTTGAGCATGCTGAATACCCAGTGATTACTCTGGAGGTATCGAAATGTTTCAGTAGCTGGGACATTAAATTGAGTAATAAATTCTGAAAAGGAACATAGACGCCCTTGAGGCAACAGGTTGTCCAGCTGATTAAGTCCTTGTTCTCTCCATGTATCGGTTTTAATGTCAGGGATGAATTGAATCAAAGCTTAAGTGGAAAGGTTTCTAGTGGGTAGAACAATGTCGGTGCATTGACTCAAAAATTTACCCCAAACTTTCAGTTAGTCTCCTATAGACCGCGGGGGGGGGGTTCCTAATTGGGGTCGATTATGACTAGGCATCCAAGTAGATCGGCAAAAGGCACTGAATTAATCAGGCTAGATTCCAGTCCCACCCAGGGTTTTTGTTGCCCGGTGCAGGACCAGTCTCGCAGTTTGATAGGACCCTAGGTCTGGGAGGCCCAACCCACCCGAATCCCTACAAAGAGTCATACAACGCAGGGCTATTTTAGGTTGCTTATTCTTCCATATATATGTAGTCATGAGTTTGGAGAATTTATCTAGCTCCTTTGGAGGGAGGTAGGGGATAGCCCAGAAAATGTACATTAATTTTGGCAGGAGTGACATTTTAAAAGCCGCGATACAGCCAAGCCACAAGACTTCGTATAACATCCATGACGATATCAGAATGGATAGATGTTTATATAGGGGAGCAAAGTTTTCCGAGAGGACATCCTCCACAGAGCACGTTATATGTATACCTAGTTATAGTAGGGACTTTTCTTTCCAGGAGTAGGGGAATTTCCTTTGTAATTAGTAGTACATGGGATGCTAATGGGCAAAGCTTCAGCTTTTGTTGTGTTTAATTTGTAGTAAGAGACGGCGCTGAATTGATCTAGGATGGAATGGAGTTCTACTAGTGCTGTTTCCAGCTCTGTGACAAATAAGAGTACGTCGTCTGCGAATAAGCATAATTTATGCTGAGTATTATTAAGGGAAATCCCTGGAAATTTAGGGGAGGCCCGGATCAGGTGTGTCAGGGGTTCTATTGTGAGGGCAAACATTAAGGGGGAAAGGGGGCATCCCTGGCGGGTAGCATTCGTAATACCGAAGGGAGCAAACAAAAACCCGTTGCTAAATACCCTTGCAGTTGGACCATGATAGAGAGCCTCAATAGATTTGAGAATCCAAATCTCCCTAAGACCGCCCACATGTAGTTCCAATGTAGGCAGTCAAACGCCTTTTCGGCATCGAGTGAAAGTAATATGAGTTCTGTTGAAGAATGTTTTACCCAGTCCACTATGTCTAATACTCAATACGGGTGTTGTCCGGTCCCTGGCATCCTAGAATAAAACCCACCTGATCCGGGTGAATAAGAGAAGGGAGTAAAGGGGCCAGTCTGTTCGCAATTAATTTAGCGTATAGTTTAATATCTGTATTTAACAGGACAACAGGCCTGTAATTTTTAACATCTGTGAGGGATTTGCCTTGTTTAGGGATAGTCACTATTTGTGCTTCTAACATCTCTGTTGGGAAGATGCCCATCTCTGAAGCTGCGTTATACATAGCGGTAAGGATGGGGGTTAGCATTTCGGAAAATGTGCTATAAAAATTATTTATATATCCATCATGGCCGGGAGCCTTATTATTTGGCAAGGACTTAATAGCTAATTCAACCTCCGCTCATGTCCAGGGGTCGTTCAGGGCTTCTAAGGTAGTTTGATTTAAGAAAGGTATAGTTAATGGCTCTAGGAAGTCAGCTATTAGCTCAGTAGTAGGTTGCTTAACGGACGGATCGTTACGTAAATTATATAGCTCAGAATAGTATGAGGCAAAGGTGTTTGCAATTTCATAGGGATTAAGGATTTTCTGGCCTGTTTTATCAGACAGGGATTTGATTCTATTACGTGCCGTTTGCCCACGCAATTTACGGGTAAGTAGTCTACCCGCTTTGTTTCCAGCTACGTAATATTTCTGTTGTAAAGCAGTCATGGCGTTGTGTCTTGGTCTCTCTAGATGTTTGTGTAGGTCTGTTCTAGCTTTAGTTAAATTTTGTTTAGTGTCTATAGATGGGTTAGCTTGATTAAGTAGTTCGAGGCGGGAAATATTCTCTCTCAAGGGGCCTGATCCAGAGCTACGGCCGCCGTCGCTA
>WWET01000129.1:771995-796563 GCA_011038615.1 Limnodynastes dumerilii | reverse complement strand
CACACACCACACACACACACGATAAGTCATGACTGCTGAGTGGCACTGACATGTTCTCTGTTATCTCTGGCATTTCAGGCTATTTTGCCGATCCCTGCATATACATACATACATACACACACACACACACACACACACACACACACACACACGATAAGTCATGACTGCTGAGTGGCACTGACATGTTCTCTGTTATCTCTGGCATTTCAGGCTATTTTGACAGGCCGATCCCTGATCCAGGGCTGCGGTACCTTCACCAAAATCATTGGAATACTCATTTAATATCAGCTGTTTGCACCACTTGGCTTCTTGAATAGACAAAAACATGTAAGCCTTTACACAAAAAGCTTTGACCTTCTGTATCAAGCCACTTCTCCTCTTCCCCCCTAAAAGTTTAAGGCTATGCCCCCAGTCTAACCAGATCACCTTTTTTAAGATGCAAGGGTAGACCTGAGCAATACCATG
This sequence comes from Limnodynastes dumerilii, assembly GCA_011038615.1. Taxonomy (NCBI): domain Eukaryota; kingdom Metazoa; phylum Chordata; class Amphibia; order Anura; family Limnodynastidae; genus Limnodynastes; species Limnodynastes dumerilii. The sequence continues at coordinate 796,098 of WWET01000129.1, read as the reverse complement.
CTGAACTCCAAGTGGAGGTAAATTTAATTTGTCAAAGCAGCGTTGGAATTGAGTTGAGGTGAAGTTTCCTAGCTCAACTTTATCATATAGATTAAATATACAGCTATGCAATATTTCAGTTCTATATGCAAATGTAAAGTATTTTTCCTGCATGCGAAAGAATTAAAAGGAATTAGCACTCCTTAAATTGTAAAATGGTTTAGTTAATCTGTACACTTGCACCTGTTTTGCCCTTACTCTCAAACCCTGTCTCCAGGCTCATTAGCTTTTCTAGAGAACCAACCATTTACACTTTGACTTCACATACACCCTTTTTCAAGGGTGGCTGTATGTCTAGGTCAACAATTCTAGACAGGCTTTACATAAATCTAGGTAGACTTTACATAACTGTATTAGAAACAGCTTAAAAGCTTTCGAGGAGGTGTAAATGTCAGGATTACAGAAGTTACAGAATACAAGAATGGACATACCAGCCCGAGCTCTGTTTTACATCTGTGAGAGTGTCCTAACATAAGACCATATAATCTCTCTCTCCCTAGAGATCCTGAGAGGGTAAGTCACAGACAACTACTTCATCTTACTTTTAAATTGATCCTCATTTTCTACCTAAAAACATAACAAATCACTGTGTATCCAATGACAAAGCCTTTAAAAACATGTAGTTATATAGGTTTGAATTAAAATCCTCTGATATAGAAAATGTATCTCATATAATGCAATACACCCATGTCCCTATTGAAGTATGCTATTCTACTCCTTCATATTTTGTGATTGTTGGTCTCAACAATGCTTTAGGGTTTTGTCCGTATGGCTTGTGTCTAGGTCATGGTAGTTGTTCCAGATCCTTCCCACAGACATACTCACTAGTGTTAGGTATTACCTCTACTGGTGTACTGCAGCAAGAATATCATGATCATCGATGATATAGCAGAAATGAGATGACTGAGGATAGGATCAGGAGAGTAAATGTTTACCAAGAGAGTTGGACTATTTATACTAATAAACACAGTATAATATTGTCAATGGCCCTGATTCAGAGACTGAAAATAAGAGAGGAAAGTTACTCCTGGGCTAAACCATGTTCATTTCAGGGGAAATCAAGATAATTGTATATAGAGATATATCTTTGAATTGCTTACTGCACACAGTTACTGACCAGCTTTACTATTACACTGTTATTTAGACTTGGGCTGGGAAACATCACATCTCAACTTAAAATCCCTGGTTTAGCCCAGGAGTAACTTTCCTCTCTTATTTTCAGTCTCTGAATCAGGTCCAATGTTCCTGTGTATGTAAGGGTGCTGGATAATATATCTAATTTTCTTAAATCTTTAATTTAAAGTAGTTGAAATCTACATAATTTCCTATCTTCTTTAGAAAAAATACTGTTGTGAGTAAGCAGTCTTGGGAAAAGGTAGCATAATAATTTGGATGCAGAGAAGATGTGAGTGGACATGACTGTTCTAAGAAATGTTATTGTGCTTAGTTGAATAAAAATAAAACACAAAATGACAAAAGAAATGTATACAAATAGGATTAGTAACTTATCATTGATGAAAATACATCCTCTATTAGGACTTACCATGTGATCGCTGCTGAATTTGCACCAGATAACTTTTGTTTTGCACAATTGATTTTCTGTTTCGGATACCAGATATGTGACGCAGTGTTGTAGTCCTTTAACCAGGCTCCTTTCTTCTTCATCTGATTTGCTTGCTGATACTAAGAGTATAATAAAAATGACAACAGGAGAACATATGAATACTTTACATCACCATAGCTGCCCTGCCAGATATTATAAACTAGTATTAACTAATAATAATAAAGTAATAGTGTAAAATGTTCTACTTAGACCCTGAATGCTTGGATATAAAGAAATGGAATGCATAATTCAGAGGGCTACTGAGGACATGTACAGTTGCTCCTCACTAATTCCTACATACAGTGCCTGAGCCAAGGTCAACATGTAAATAGATGACATAATTCGGTCCCATGCCCCAGATAGCAGGCAATATTGTGCAGCATGTACATACTGCCTAGGGCAGATCCTCTGACACTGCTGTGCCATCCTTATAGGATCAATACAGCAGCAGTCAAATCTTATGTGAAACCAGCTGACGGTAATATCATTACTGGACCATTTTTTAGGCATTCTGGCAAATCAGTCCAGCACCCATAATATAAAATTGTCTGGCAGACCTGCATATTATCTGACCAAGACAATCATTTTATAGTATGCATCTGGCTCAGGGCACAACATGAATTGAAAATATATATTTATATACATTATAAAGCATCTGATTGACTAGCACTGATAACCTAAGCAAAGGAATAGGAAGAGATAGGAAGAGATACAGACATAGCAGCCAGGTGTTACTGCTGGTAGATGTCATGACGAAAAGCTTACACAATTGTCAATCAGAATATAGTATAGGATTTATGGGCGCTATTAGTATTGTCTCTACCCAGCTATATATCAACTCATGGGAAGACAATACAGATCAATTTATTAATACAAAAATATTTAAATAAACAGCTGCCGTCTAGGGGGATTGTGCATAACCCCGTTTAGAAAAAACAGCAGTCTTTTCCCAACCAAACAAATTAAAAATAAAGACAGCGCTTAAGACATAATCTGTAGTGGATTACATATAAAGGTGGCGTTAATGAACACAAAACTGGCAATGGTATTAAAAATACACCTTTATTACTGAGCGGTGATTATGCAGTTTTGTGACTGTTAATTATTTTGATATACACGCTTTGAGTCCCTTTCTATTTACATTTTTTTTTTATGTCAGTAATAAAGGTGTATTTTTAATACCATTGCCAGTTTTGTGTTCATTAACGCCACCTTTATATGTAATCCACTACAGATTATGTCTTAAGCGCTGTCTTTATTTTTAATACAATTGTCAATCAGGTCTAATAAACATTAATGTAGCACAAACACAAAAACACTGCTTGGTTCACACTGTTAGCCAGTGAAGCAGCTGTAACATTATGTGAGAAAATACTGACAACCTTAAGAGAGCTTTCCAATACACAGAGTTCATAAAGTTACGTACATAAGAGGCTAGTGCACTCCAATGACAAGCCCATATCACATCGGCATTCACATGATTTCTGTGTCCATATACCTTTAGTGCCTAACCTAGCCCAAATTGTACAATGTAAATGCCTACCCCACACTGCGTATAAACAGACGTTCACGGTTCGGATGCGTAACATGTGGCGCACATGCACATTGTGCTCACAAAGCCCATATTACGCTGTCATTATTCATTCTGGATCCAGTCCAATGACATGAAGCCATAACAAAAACACATTTATTTCTGAGTAGTTGAAGTTTCACAATGTTTCAAAGTTTTAATCGGGCATAATATATAAATATTATTGGAAGAAAATTATATCCCCCTCTAGTGGACAAAGTTAAATTTACATAATTAGATTTTACAGCATAATAAACATACTTCATTTAGCAGAAGCATCTGCATCATATGATCCTAGCAGAAGAGGGAGGGACCAGGGCTAGTACTATGCTTCTCTGACAGCTTTGAAGGTATAATTTAAATCTGTCAGTGCAGCATAGTACATAGATCCACAGCTGCGGTTATTGCAGGCAATAATACAGACAAGGATCATCTGAAGCCGCGATTCACACAGCACGGCTTCAGCTGATCCCTGTCTGTACTAGTCCTTGCAATAGCCTGTGCTATGCTGCTCTGACAGCTGTAAAGTATTCCTTCAGAGTGGTCAGAGCAGCTTTGTACAAAGATATACAGCAGCAGCTTTTAAGAATAGGGAGTCATTCAGCTTGCTAATTGGCTCCCTTAAAATACCGGGACCTTGCTACTGTTTAAATCAAACATGTCAAAAGACCAAATAATCAAGCGCGGAAACACTCTGGTGCATTTATTTGATGTTTCAAAAATTGATCCTGGCCATACACTAGAGTGATTATTTGCCCAATCACCTGATAATTGGCAGATAATCGCTCTAGTGTATGGCCAACTTAAGTGTAATAATTCAAGTTAAACAACTTCCCAACACTGCAACAATGTGCACATATACACACAAAATGGAAGCTGCTCAGATCAATTTATAGGTAAATGCAAACAGGTGCATGAAAGGCCGGGGGTAATCTGCTAGCCACAGAAACACAGGTAAGGAAATGCCCCAGCAACAGACTATACCATTCTATCTGTAAAATAAAACACAAATGTCACTTACACATATTTGCAAATATATAATAAGTCACCAGCCACCATCAAGGCCATTCTGCTCATGGTGCACACATAGAAAGCATGTTATGCTTTGTTTACTATATCAGTATAGTCTGTTCTACAGAACTGAATGTTAAGCAAGGAAGCCCATCAGGTGGTAAATAAGACTAGTATCAACAATGAAAACTGACTGGTTTGGCAACGCCTAAAATAATGCCTCTCACAATGTATACTGTATTTTCTATAAAACTTCATTTTTAATATACATTTCATATGAAGCACAGAGGCATCATAGCAACAGCAGACAATGATAATGCAGCACAGAGGCATCATAGCAACAGCAGATAATGATAATGCAGATAGTATGAAATATATTTCTAAAGGTTATCAAGAGAAAATTGCTGTAATGATAATGAAATATGAAAAGTAATGAAAGTAAGATAAAAGAACATATATATAAAAAAAAAAAAAAAAAAAAGAAAACCAGTCCTAGCACCCTGCTACTAACCAGTATCTGTTAGTTAAATAAAATGTATAAAAATGTATAAATATTAGTTGCACGCACTTGCATATATATGATATGATTTCTGCCAATATCAAGGCCTTTCTACTGAGGTGGTCCTAACACCATTAGGTCATACATCAAGTGTTTTTAAAATGAGAGCTAACTCATCTTTAGAAAGCATCCCTTAATGTCTCTAAAAGAGTCTCTGTAGACCAACCCCCCCCGTCAGCTGTCGGTCCCAGACATGCTTTAAATAATGTTACACTTAATGGTAACAGATCAAAGAACTAAATAGAGAATAGACCTGTTAAGAGCAAGAATGCTTCACATTAGGAGCCAATGATTCAATCAAATGCAGCCTAGATAAATAAATCAGTCATAAAATGTAGAAAACATCTGATAATATGTATGCAGAATAGTTATATGATCAGCTTGCTACACCACATAGTGAGAGGTATGAGAGGTTATAATATTAGGCAGCCATACAACATAGTGAGAGGTCTGTATGTTCTACAGGTAACAAACTTTCTTGCTGCACTGTTTGCAGCAAAAACACCACTGAATGTATAAAAGAGAAGAACAGAGACCTAATCCTTATTCAGCAATACAAGCATTTGTGAGCACATCAACTGATTTACCTTCCAGTCTAATGAAGGCTCTTTAACAAACACATCCATGGTACTGATGAGAAGGTCAGGATCTCTCCGATAGGCCCGTAAGGCGTGTATCATCACAGAATCAAACAGTCCTGTTTCCTTTAGGGGTAACATCAGATTTATTATCTGACGAGTTAGGCGGAAAGGCATTAATTCTGGAATCGGCAAAAACTAGGGGGAAAAAGTGGGAAAAAAATAACTGACACCACAATACAAACACAAAGTTGGTAAAAAAAAAAATTTATCTAACATGATAAATAATTACAAACATCAAATTAAACTTATTACAAAATGCGGAAGCCATGAACTAGAGCAAACACATCACAAGAGTTTTTATTTTATATAAATAACGCAGATCATTGAGTCAGGTGCTATTAATATGTAGTAATACCACTTCCAAAATAAATCCACACATTTGACAATCCATGTTGGACAGTTCATGACACCATGCATGTCAAAAATAATCGCAGATGAATTTAACAAATGGAGAACACTGAAACTCACTCATATGTATGCCAGGAGTGGGCAAACATCAATGAATCTTAGAAGCCAGAAAGAACTCTACAGGAAACTTGAAGTCTTTGTCAGACAGGGGAATGTCTAAATATAAGTCCACGTATAAGGAGGTAAATATTTTTTAAGTGAAAGTGAATTAGCTGATATTCTCCACCTGCCTTCATGCCTTGCCCAGGTTACACTTCAGGCTTTCTATGAAATGAGAGCCTGTGTTTGGCTGGTCTGGACTAGTGATTTTTCCCCACAAAATCTGACAAATAGAAAAATAAACTGAGAATTAAATAATTCTAAAGCACTCATACACTCAAGTGATTTTCCCCAGAATAATCTGGTGCTGGTGGATTTATATGTAGATATTTACGTCTATAATGAAAATATATATCCGGTATTGGCACTCGTCTATAGACTGTATTTTATCTGTGCATTGTGGGAATAAAACAATATTCTCTATTCATTTGGTTGGTTACCTACTTAGTCATTCAAAACAACATTGAGTGCTATGGAAAGAAACATGACTTTCTAGGTTTAGGTTACCTGTGTGGCAGTGCCAAACGCATGACCAAAGTCAATGCCTATCATGCCACCAGTCTCCATATTGACCATAAAGTTGTTGAGGTGTCGGTCTCCAATGCCAAGAATCCAATGACTTATACACAGTAAAGCATGAGAGCGGACAAAGTAGGAGCGCAGAGCCAAAAACGCCTCAGGGGCTGTGCTCATCCTGACAAAGGCTCTCCTGCAAAATATGACAGAAGTAAAATGCAAAAGCCAAGGCTCTATATAATTATCAAAGGCTGGGATAAATAAATAAAAAAATATCATTATTAACATACAGATTGCACAGCATTGATTAGATATTATTTATACACAAATAAGATATGCATAATAAGTAATAACTGATTATCTGCCATGTGGAAAAATCTAACATAATGCATGTATGATGTAAGGTACAATGCAAGGACTCATGTGTAATAAGTAAAAAACAATCCTATTGGGTGTAGTTCGTTGCTCCAATGATCTGCATTTTGACAGATCACTTTGCAGCAATGAAGCAATCCAATTTCATGTAGAAAGATCCTTTATCTGTAAGAATTCCAGTTGATAAAATTGATTTAAATTGCACATTAATTAACAAAGAGTTCATGGAATAAAAGCAGCAAGTGCTCAAGATCCAGAATTATCATGTACTGTGACCAACTGCTGAACACTGTGTAGATCAAAGCGATGTCTGTCTACAAACTGCTTCTATCTTCAGTTGTAGCATGACAGTGGTTGACAAATACAGTCAAGGACCAAAACACCTCTGCATGTGTGAACATCACAGATTGGCTTCCTAGGTCCTCATACACATTTCACAGTGTATACAATATCACAGAAGAATGTTAGTAGGAGGAACATAATACATAATACATTGTTACACTGCAGCAATGAAGCACCAAATGAAGTTAAATGGATAACGAAAAGGGTATCTATACTACAGAATGAGTGAACATAAGCAGGCTAGAACATGGCGTCTATACAGAATCATTTTCAATAATATTTTTTCAAAATATATATACAGAACCACCATACTTCACTTAAAAACAATGAATGTGTGACAACTGGACATAAGCTGGAAGGTTTTGTTCTTGTGGATCAACAAAAAATATAATTTTCTGAAAGATCAAGAGACTTAGGACCAGCTCCAGACCCTCAGCTGCTTTCTGTATGTGTGGGGATCTGTCAGTTTGCATGAGAGAGGGGAGTGGACTCCACCCGTTACTCCCCTCTCTCAGATATTGTGTGACTTACAGTGCCACAGGGAACCTTAAAGTCCCACAAATGGCTCAGTGGTATGTCCGACTGCCGATCCGCTCATAAATACCTCATCCCTAAACTAGCGTACAATTTAAACTCTTAATCCCCACCCATTTTGGTGGGTGGAGTAGAAGCACAGCCCTTTTCCTTGTAATTCCTACCGTAACTAAGAGTTATACATATAAGATGCACGTAACATCTAGAAAGCGCATGCGCCCCCCTCCTCTCAGAACACCCCCCTCACGCAATTTGCATGACATTTGCAGGCCTGGATCCGCTCCTTAGTCTATATGGTTATATAATGCCTACTCACCTTAATAGGTCTCCGGGAACAAGGGCTTCTCTTTCTCTAAATGATTGGACGGTTGAAGCATGTTTAGCATTCCTATAAAAAGGAAAAATGTTTGGTCTTCTGATTTGAAATAGGTACAAACTAAATCAGCTCCACCAATGATTTCTAAATGCTATCAAACATTCTTATCACATCTGCTATTAAAACAACAACTTCAGAAGTTGGACACATTTAATGGTAATATTTAATTATTAACAGGTTTTTATATAGCGCTATCAGATTACATAGTGCTTTACATAGAATATTTGTGCTTGATGAGGAGGAATAGGACAAAGTTTTGGGTAGTTCTCAAAAAATCACGCAAATATTCGGTTTGCTCAAATTCAATTATACATTATTCATAGGGCTTACCTTACCCCAGCTAGATTGGTAGCCTGTGGGCATATCTGCAAGTACATGACTTTTGGAAACATGTAACTACCTGCATCTGTATTACAGGCATGAATTTCCCCTTACTAGCCCCAAGGATATGTATGTTTTGATTGGGTTAACAGGACAGCATTTGATCTTCAAATGTATATTAATATCTTATGTATGTGGGCGAGGGTCTGTATTGCTGGCACTTGGCTTGCCTCTTCTGCTCCCTCTGTTGAACACTTGGCTGAGGTTGGTGAACACTTGTCTGGCTCATGTGTTCTCTAGTCAAGGTAGTGGACCTAAGTTTGAATACATTTGAGCTACCTGAATGGAATGTGAATATTCTGTTGGGTTAGATTACTGACAAGATGAGTTAGATGTTTGGAAACACAAGGGTAAATATAACTATACATCAGATACCCAATAGGCTTTAAAGGTCTACTAAATATAACCAATATACGCATGTCGATTAAATACATGTTTATGTATGTTTATTATTAACAAGGTAGCAACACACAAACTAGAGTTAAGTCAGCAGCCAATTAACTTACTAGTATGTATTTTGGAATTGTGGAAGGAAATAAGAAACCTATGCAAACACGAGGAGATAATACAGCAAATATCTGATTAATTCACACTTAAAATTAAGTATAACTTTCAGATCTTTGTATTAAGTACTGTAGATATTGAGTGGGGTTTGGTTCTTAAGAAGCCATTGCCAATATTGATAAATATATTTCATGTTAGAAATGTAAATATGATGAAAAAAATTCCCATAGGGCAAGATGTCCTAGTAAGACACATCAGCTAAGATGCAGAAATAAAGTGTATATTCTAGCACTGGTGAAATGTATAAAACGAATGAGGGTTCAAAGGAAGCATCCTCTCAAACTATTGTAACTAAAAGTACAACAACTCTAAAAAAACAATGATTAAATAAGGACGCTTGTATAACAACTCAATAAATAATAAATAAATGAATAGGGAGGAATAAGTAAGTGGAGACAGTGGGACAATGCAAACAAACTGATAAATAAATAGGTGAAAGTCCAAATATAAATAAAGGACGAAGTTCATATATATGAATATAGTGGCAGAAATAAGGGAGATCGTATGTAGAAACTTTTGCTGAAGAAGTTTGAAGGCTCTCCTGTACCTTAAAGGTAAGTAAACAACACTTCATATAACTTAAAATATAACATTTACTTCCAACATAGATAAAAAACAATCATCAATAAATGAAACCATAAAAGCACACTTCCCTCAATCTACAAAAGAGCTGCTGATGCCAGTCTGGATGGTGATGCAGAGAAGTCCCGGGATTGCACCAGCGATGGACACGGTAAACCGGGCAGAGGTCAGAATGCAGGAGTGAGGTCAGGATCGGAGCCACTACGCGTTTCGGACGGGAAGTTCTTTCTCAAGTGAATGCCCTTGAATGCATTCACTTGAGAAAGCACTTAAGGCAGGGTCCAGCTGGCGAATCCACTATACACATGCTGGAGGAGTGTCCTGCTTTCCTACATGCGGGTTTATGGATCACAAATTTCATATACTCATATACCGTATAAATCGTATAAGTATACAATATGGGCCGTATACAGAGATTCGTTTTCACGGGCAGTTCTGTGCGTATTTTTAGGTATGTTTCAACGGCGCATGCATAGTAACTTATTTTACATAGTTACCTTAGACTATACGCACGTAAGTGCCTCACAAATGAACTTGTGAATCACACTTGGATAAATACGTCCAGATATGCGACACAAAATGTGAAAATTTTAATAAAAATGGGTGGAGGAAGGCATTTAAATGAAGGTATGTGACTAAAATGAATTGCATGTATGGAGGACACATATGCACTCAACTGCTGTCGAAAAGTTACAAGAGGTGTATAGAGGCGGAATTATATCTTTCAATTTTCACAAAGTACTGGTGGTAACGATCAGAAAAAATACACACACCCCATATACTGTAATATAATACAAACTAATATATTAATCAGCGGCTTGAAGCAGTGAACACACTAGAAAATGTACACAACACAGCTCTAAGGTTTTACAAATCTTTGATGTATACACACTATACTAGTCGCTGATTAGTCAAATAATTGCATGGTGTCTGTCCAGCTTCATTTCTTTAATGACTAAGTTACACTGTAACAAAATAAAGAGAACACAAACTGCATAAACGGAAATATCTACATACATGTACATAGCAATATACAGTGGATAAATATCTTTGTCATTTCCGCCCCCCTTCTTCAGCCAGGTTTTGTAATGCCTCAATGGACTTTTTGCTCTGCAAATAAAAAAAAATATATATATTTACTTTAGTAAATATGGTTTATTAGCATTTCATACATGAGCATTGAACATCCAAAAATTGTACATAAGTTTAAAATGCAGTTTTACAAATAATGACATAGTGATAAACAGCCTAATTAGTATATGAATATCTAGACTAAAGCTATGAACAGGGCAAGGGGCATGGGAAAGGCAGGAAGAGAAGAGAGATAGGGGGAAGAAGGATGTGGTGATATCAACACTTAAGCGACCTAGAACCTTAGAACAACTATGTCACATCGAGATATTCCAACTCTTTCAACAACTGTTTATACAGGTAGGTTTCTTTGAAAAGTATCCAGGTATACCAGGAAGCTGTAATAACAGAGCACTTATCCAGAGTGAAGAGCATAAGGTCCTCCATATCCATATAGAAATCAATTCTGGTAAACCACTCTCTAGCCATTGGGGGGGAAGGATGTGGACTTCCAATGCACTGGTATTATTGCTTTAGCTGCGTTAAAGTGCCTGAGTAGCAATTTTTTACATGTAGAAATGGAAGCAGGGGAGAGGTTGAGCAGCCAAAATTCAGGGGTATCAGGAACGTCCTCCCCAAGAACAGTTAAGGCCACGCACAACACAGTTTACCAGAATGGGTGTACACTAGGTCAGCTCCACCAAATAGAAAAAACTAGGGAGAATTTTATGTAACACTGCAAGACATCTATACCAACAATAGAGGGTTCAGGCTAGGAATCAGCGACTAGTATTTTGTATTTAAGTCAGGTAATATGAGAGGGAGTCTGGAGCAGTTGGCAGAAGGTTTCAAAGGGTGTGTAGTCCCAGCTAAATACAGATAATGGAGCTAGTTGTTTAATGAAGTGTCTGATCTGGATATAGATCCACCACTCCCTCTCCGGTATGGACATCACGTCCTCCAACTCACAAAGGGGCCGCACTCCACCACCTGACCAATCCTCAGAGCACCCTGATTGCACCACGACTTTAAGAAACAAGGTTGTAGGCCTGGCGTTAAGTCTGGGTTGTGTAAGATTACTGTGAGCGGTGAGAATTTAGGTGAAATATGAGGGAGTGAGGGAGACCTCTCAGGAGCTTCCACAGGCACAAACTGGGCCCTATTGTGGGGTGAGATACCTTAGGGAGGGCAGGAGTTCAGGCAAGAGATACCAGTGGGGAAGGAGCAAGAAAGATTTCGATTGCAACCCACTGTTTGTCTGAGGGGTTCCATGTCCATTCTACTATTCTGCAGAGGTGGACTGCACCATAGTAGAAGGAAAGGTTCGGGAGCTGGAGTTCTACCCCCCTCCTAGTGGCGATACAGTATACTATGTTTGAACCAAAGTGGGAGTGAGTGTCTTGGAAGAGTTTGTGGGTAATTATAATTGCCAGTGTCTGGAAGAGGTATAATAGTTTTGGTAAAATGGACATTTTAATGACGTTTAGTCTGCATAGAATGTTAATATTTTTATGTTGACAGATCTGAAAAAAAAAATTTTATTACTTTTTTTTTTTTTTAGGGTTTTTTTTTTAAACTCGCATAAGACAGACAAAAGGTATAGCTAATAAGAGGATTTTGGTACTTATTAGTAAATCCTTTTCTCTGAATCCATCTCTGGGACACTGGTACACTGGGGTTTGTAGTGCCTGGTTGGAGTGAACACTAGTTAAAACTTTTTTCCCCCAGTGCTCACTCCTCCCCCTGCAACTCATACTGCTCCAGTATTTTTAACAAGCCAAATAAGAAACACAGGTTCACGGCCCTAACACATTTGTAAACAGAAATGCAGACGACCAAACAGGGAAAGCATAACAGAAAAACTGTATAAACTAAGAAGAAGCTCTAACAGGGGAGGGAAACGCAGTGTCCCCAGATGGTCTCAGAGAAAAGGATTTACCGGTAAGTACCAAAATCCTCTTTTCTCCTTCAGCCATCTGGGGGCCACTGGGGACGTCCCAAAGCTGTATCTAAGGGAGGGAGCTCTGAGGCAAAGCAGAACGGAGAACTGTTCTACTAAACTCAGCATCTGAAGATGCAACTAAATGAAATCTATAACATTTTGTAAAGGTGTGGACCGAGGACCACCTCAGCACAGCTATCCAAATTCTCAGGAAGGTTCAGACCTGTCCTGGAACTGGAAACAGGGATAACGATCTCCTGATTGAGATGGAAATTTGAAACGAAAGGGAAAGTCGGCAGGACCTCCCTATCTTGGTAGAAAACTAAGCAGGGAAGGCTTACAGGAAAGGGCCCCCAAGTCTGAAACTTGCCTAGCTGACACAATATCAAGCCGAAAGGATGTCTTCCATGTAAGAAACTTTAGGTCCACTGAAGATAAAGGTTCAAAAGGTTCTTTCTGAGGCACAAAAACAACCAAATTTAAATTCCACAGGGGAACTGGTGAGACATAGGGAGGTTGAATCCTCAGCACTCCCTGAAGAAACATTTGAACCCCTAGCCTGGATGTCAGCTTCCTTTGGAAATAAATAGATAAGACCAAGATCTTGACTTTAAGGGAGCCCAATCCCAAACCCGAATCCAGACCTGTCTGAAGAAACTGGAGAAGGTATGAAAGACTAAATATAGAGGTATGAGCCTGATTAATCTCACACCACTGAATGTATTCCCTCCAGATCCTTTGACAGTGTGACCCAGACACGAGCCTTCATCATGGTCTGAATGACCTAAGAAGACAAACATTTAGCCGCTAGGATGCTGGATTCAACAACTACACCGTTAAAGCCAGACGGGGAAGGTCTTGGTGATGGAAGGAGCCCTGTTATAGAAGATCCTCCGAGAGAGGAAGATGCCAACCTTGACCTTCTGCCATTTGCAGAATGTCCGTGAGCCATGCTTTCTTGGTCCAACACAACCTTATTAGAATGACCAGCGCCCTTTTGCTGCTACTTTTGATGAATTAGAGCGAGAGGAGGGAAGACATGCCCCAGATTGCAGATTCATGAAGCGGTAAGAGTGTCCACTTCTAGCGGGGCCTTGTTCTGATTATGAACCTTGGCACATCGTTGTTGTGCCGGGACACCATGAGAGGAGACCCCTTCTCTGGACTATCTGGGAAAACACTCTCTGAATCAGGGACTATTCTATTTGATGAAAAGTTTCTCAACTCAAGAAGTCGGCCTCTACATTTTCTATCCCTGGGATGAACACCACTGAAATCGACATAGGGGAATCTCTGCCCAGAAAAAATCAGAGCTGCCTCTCTCATAGCTAGAGCACTCCTGATGTCACCCTGATGATTGATATACACTACTGCAGTGGCGTTGTCGGACTGCACCCTCACTGGGAGACCCTGGATCCAAGGTAGGGCTTCTTAAAGAGCATAGAAAATAGCTCTCAGTTCTAGGACATTGACGACTGAATTGAAAGTACTCTCCTGACCAGATCCTGAAGCTTCTGGACTTTGGCTAGATAAAAAAACACACGTTGTTGATGCGTGTCGAAAATGGTCTCTCGAAATACCATCTATTGGCTGGGGAGCAGGTTCGAATTGGGAAGGTTGAGAATCCACCCGTGTTCCTCTAAGACCTGGCGAGAGACTGCCAGATGACTTAAAATCTCAATAGAGCCTTTAGAAGGATATCATCCAAGTAAGGAATAATTGTGATTACTCTAGAACGCAAAAGGTCCGTCATTACAGCCATGATCTTTGTGAAAACTCTGTTAGCAGTGGCTGAGCCGAACAGTAGGGCTCGGAATTGGAAATGTCTACCAAAGATTGTGAATCTTGGACTGCCCGCAGGAGCAGTCGCGTATCAGTAGAGCTCCGGGCCGAATTATCGGGAAAGCCCCTTGGGTGACCCGCTCCTAGCACTGGACAGTACACTGGCGAGATGCTGCAACCTTCCCATCCACCTGCCTGACTGAGGTGGACCGGGGTGTAGCGGCACCCTGGCCGGCCGCGGCCTAGCCACGTGAAGTGCTGCACTGGGTCCCTGGTGCCTAGACCCGGATGCTGCCCGGAGGATCTGGGCTGGATAAGGGCCGGAGACTGTTGCCGCTGAGTGCGGCTACAGTTGAAGAGGACCGCTGCGGAGGAGGCTGCTGAAGAAGGGCTTGGGACGGGCGGTGTTCCGGAGGCCAGCCCAGCCTTCTCACTAGGCCCTGTGACGACTAGTGATGGCCTGTGACGACTAGTGACGCCTCAAGGGGATCCACACGCGGTGGAGGCTCATTGGGGTCAATCCACAGGGGTCTTTAGGTGACTGCCTGGGTGGCCAGTGGTTCTGAGGAGGCCAGGTGCGGGAGGAGAGCGAGGAGGCCTCAGTCTGGCCGCCATCTTGGTTGGGGCTGCAGACCTGAATGAGAAACAGCCAGTAACCTGGAGAAGCAGGAGACTGCCCACACCTGGTCACAAGAAAATTCTGTGAGAGCTAACCCCCTTCTCTCCCCACACGCTGTCAGCTACATGTGAGTCTAAGTCCCTTATCTGCTTTTACTTCCGCTTACTGTGACTGACTGCACAGGACTGCCTTGCCAGAGTACACCACAAGAGGGAAATAGAGGACCACATTTCATCCTCTTCCCCAGTATTTGGCCCCCTGATGCATTAACTATGTGACTTTTACACTGCTAGCTCCTATTAGCACCCACTAGCGTCACTCCACTTCTACCATCACCCGATCCCTCGCTATGTGTGCCATTCATTAATGGGGAAAGACAAACGGCAATCCGCTAAAAAGACTCCCGGCACTCCTCGTTCCAGCCGCCAGCGCCAAGATCTTCGCTCCTTCTTGACAGCGGTAACCCCGGTCAGCCCGGAGACCATGCACCAAACACCCTCTGCCTCCCCCAAAAGTATAGAGATGGCAGAACCTCTCACTCTAGCAGTGATGGGGGCGGATCCTGCACTCCAACAGGTGAGAAGTGAAATCCTCTCACATGTTAAAGCTGTTCCCACCAGACAAGACATGCAGCTGCTGGAAACCAATCTAAGGGAATCCATTCGTACAGAAGTAGCCGCTCTTCAAACAGATATTTCCCATGTTGCCGATAGGGTCACCAATATTACATGAAAGGATAGTGATCACTGGAGAAAGTTTAAAATAAAAACGTAGACCAGAAGGTTCTCAGCCCATGGTATGCAGTCAAAGATTAAATTCACTAGCAAAGGCTGCAGGCATAGGGTATTTTCAATGAGTCAATGTGTCAGCCAGCAGCCATCATTAGGAGTTCTGCAGTGGTTGCAAAGAAGAAACTTTGGGCCCGATTCAACTGAATGTGAAGCCCGTGTTATATTGGTTGCGATGTTAATTCCATGAATTTAAATAGCAGACTTTTATACACACCCCATAGAGGTGTGTATTAAAATCTGCTAATTTTTGCTACCATGATAGAAAGGCATAAGCGCAATTAGCATCGCAACCACTATAACGCAGGCTTGGCGTTCAATTAAATTGGTCCCTGTGAGCATGAACTAAAAGAAACATTTTAATTTTGTCAGCTTGAAAACTGAGCTTGGGTGGGTGTTTTATGGGTACATATGACTATAGTAGCGAATCCTTATGGCATGTTCAATGTACTTTAGAGAATTAATTGCAAAGCAGTTTTAATGCTAGAATAATTACATTCACTTAAACCATGTGGACTCTCCATGTCAATCAGAAAAGTGAAATACCTGTACTGTAAATAAAATCAGTGAATAAAAACTTTTAGTTTTATGTAATAAATAAGCATGCAGTGTGTTACCCAGAGAATTCCTCCTTTTCCTGTTCAGTCATAGCTTTTTCAACAAAGTCCTTTAAAGTGCAAGTGTTCTCCAGCCACTCAATCATTCCTATGCTAACAAAACAAAAATACAAATGAGAAGAAAAATAAAAATCATTCATTCTGCTTCAGTTTTGAGCATGTAACACATAGAAACTCATACCGAGTCGTCATGGGTATAACTTTGTATGTCTTTATTTGCATGCCTCTCTGGCTACAAGCAGCATCCCGGGAGAGAATTATATTCATTGTGTCAAAAAGTTGTTCAACCCGTTGGTCCTGACGCAAGTCTTCACCTCCTTTCACTAGAAACGAATGATCTCTCTCATCATTTCCTCGAATAACAATGCGTTTGGGTCTCCTCATGGAAGACATGACTTGCACCTTTCATAAATAACAGGAAAGTCATATAAATAAATAAATGTGTGTGTATATTTATACACAAATACATACAGACAACATACACACACAAAAATTGCTACAAGGCTTCAATCAAAATATGCTTTGGTGTTTGTATAATATGAAAACTTGAGGCAAGAGCATTGACTGACTATATGTACTTCTAGATGAGATACTGCCTAATAATGTATGTAAGAGGTAAAATAGTAGATCTGATTATTTTACATTATAGTGTCACACTTGTCTCCTCTTATAGGGCTGGATCCAGACTTAAGTAAGTGCTTGAAATTAGTTACGCCTGGGCTAAACCATATTGATTGCAGGGGAGTCAAGTTAATTGTCTTCTTTGCATGTAGGGATATATCTTTGAATTGCTTACTGCACACAGATACCGACCAGCTTTACTATCACACTCTTATTTAGACTTGGGATAGGAAACATCACCTCTCAACTCTTATACCGTTTGCAACAGATGAAATATGACTCCCCTGCAATCAACATGGTTTAGCCCAGGAGTAACTAAGTTCAAGCACTTACTTAAGTCTGTATCCAGCCCTTAGTTATTGACAGCACAAGATTTTTTTTATTTTTTTTAAATATCATTTAAACACACTTTTACAGACTGTAAAGTCGGAAATATTTTCTTTACGTCAACATAACATTTATAAAGTAATGGTTTTTAATAATAAATTAAGACCAATGTGCAACTTAAACTCTCACAGTACAGTGTATATTAAACATACCCGTTCATCAAATCCAGATATCTTCACATGATATTCAGGCATAGGTTTCATTTTCCCATCATACTGACCTGCAGCAAAACACTGAATTTTATTATCTTAAAAAACATCAAAGCAACAAAAAACAAAAACAACAACAATTAAGATGTTGTGAAGCGTCATTCACTAAAAATAATTCTCAAATGAAAATAACATAAAAGCATTAAAAACTACTGACCAGGAATTTCTAGCTCATCACTAGACAATTGTGGTTTAAAGCCACTCATCCAAGGGGAATATTCCTTCAAATTTCCTGGTTCCTTCTTTTGCGCTTCTTTAATTTTTGCCACTAAATCTTCAAAGAACTTATTAAACTTATCAGCTTTCATTTGACTAAGTTGCAAACCATCTTTTCCACAAATTTTCTCAAACTCCTTTGCATATGTCTGAAATATCATGATGAAAATAAACAAAGTTATTGACACACACACTCAATGAAACATCAATGCTGTTTTTGTAACACAGAGACAATTTCCCACCTAAATGCCTGGAGGTGGATCTGCAAAGTGGTGCTTTTTTTGAGACACAAAGACCATGTTGGGAGACTGGGAGTAATATTGAGAGGATGATACACAGGCACAAAGGTCCTCATTATTTATTTATTAACAGGGTTTTTTATATAGCGCTATCATGTAACGTAGAGCTTTACAGAGAATATTTAACATTCACATCAGTCCCTGTTCCACTGGAGTTACACTGGCACATTGGTCCTTAACACATACATACAAACACACAACACACAGAAGTGTTAATTTATTTAGCAGCCTACCAGCATGTTTTTGGAGTGTGGGAGAAAACCGGAGCACCAGTCCAGGGAATCAAATTCATGACCTCAGCACTGTGAGACACATGTGCTAACTGAGCCACCATGCTGTCCTAGTGCATTTAATGTAATAAAACAGAATATAACACAGCAGGATCTATAAACTATCACTCCAGGAGTATCATCAGAGTAGTGGGAATTTATTTCCAAGTAATAGAGCACGGCTAATGTGAGGGCACCTTACTACAACATTTTCAGGTTAGCAACACAAAGTGCTGATGTACATGTTAGTGTATAAATAAAAAGAAATAGATAACAGGGGAGGTACTGCTATGTACACATTCTAGATCCACACTAAAGGATTGAGAAACTATTTTAACATAGAAAGCATTGTTTGTGATCCAAACAACCTCAGTCACTTCTCTTGCCCTTCTCTTCAGCCAAAAGCCCCTTGAATTGCCAGACCACAAACAAAATCCCTAGTCTCGGGTAGTCTCTGATATACAGGTGTTGACAATGCTAATTGCTACTGTCACGACCAGAGTTGGCAATAGCCTAAACTTCAACATCACTCTTTCTAAACATTCCACTCCTAGAATTCCTTTTGTTACCTCTCTTTAAAGGGACACAGATTATCACAATTTGGACTTCCAAAGAAATTAATTCGACCAAATGCAGGAGAATAGTTGGTCAAAGAACATCTGGAAGGAATGAGCAAATTTTACTACATGATTGAGTATTCAGTGCCCAGAAGACTCGAGTGAGCTTCCAAAAAGATCTCTGAAAACAACCACCTCAAGGTTCTTTCCCTTCTGTTTAACAGTTATACCCATCTTTAACCCCTTACTTACTACTTTAGGAAGTATGCTATAATATCTTGCATAAAACAAATCTCCCAAAAGGAAAACACTCATGTGCAGGCAAAAATACATAATCTCCCAACTCAATGTAAATGAAAGAAGAAAATGAATAAGGTGCTTTAGTTCATACTCCATAGTCCAGATCCAGAGTTTGAAAATATTGTAAGAACAGTTACACCTGGGCAAAAAAAGTCATCTGTTGCAAACACTATTAGAGTTCAGAGGTGATGTTTTCAAGCCCAAGTCAAAGTAACAGTTTAAAAGAAAAAGCAGGTCAGTATCTATGACCAACAAAAGGCAAAGTATTCTCCCTGCATGCAAAGGATAAAAAAATATCTGACAGTCTTTAATGCAACATTACTTTGTAATTTAAAAATAAAAGTTAAAAGCCCTCTTTTCTGAATATAGAATAGACATCATCCCCTCATAAATCCAAGATGCTCTAATTAATTATTTTGAGGCCATTACCTCAAATAAGATCTAGTAAATTACAAGTCTACATAAAAAACACATTGACAAAAGCAATGAGTCACGTAATATCCATTGATAAAGAAGTCAAGTGAAGCATGGCTCTGAAGCCTTTTACTGATTACTTTTTAATTACTCACAAATAATAATGCACACACAGGATATGTTCCATGTGTAAGTATAAAATGACATTCTGGGGGTACATTACACTACTTTTCTATACATCACTTAAAAGATGGATGTTCCAGTTAACTACACTGGAAATTATTGTATTATAATCCATACCTGTGCAAATGTCTTTCTGTATATCCCAAAAGAAGGATCATCTGAATTGCCAAGATTCGCATACATCTCTTTATACATCTCCATTATTTTATTCCTATCCGGTTTTGCTTTAGATAATTCCTGGCGGACGTCTTTCATCCAGTCCTAAGCAGAAAGGTAACACAATTTATATTGTGGACAAAAAACAACCCACAAACAAAATAATCCAATAAAGTTTGTGCTGTTGCTTCAACAGGACATTTATAAAGGTTTGATTTCCTTGTAATAGAACAACAGCATTTATTGTTACTCACAGTCCGTTTCACGTAGATCACCTGGGGGACACTGCTACAATGGGTTGGTAGAGGCACACTGAAGCTGGGCACAGATAAAATACTGTTTAGAGAAGGTCCTCCCCTCTCCAACCCCACCTGAACCTCAGTTTTATTATAACAAAGCTGAGGAGAGAATGAAGTAGAGGAGAAGAAAGAACAAAGAGAAAGAATTCAAAACCAAAACCACTACTGAGAGTGAGGGAGGGCAGTGTGTCCCCCAGAGGATCTACGAAATATGGATTTATCGGTAACAATTAATCCCGTTTTCTTCAACACTTATCTGGGGATAGTGCGAGAATGGGTGATATACCAAAGATGTCTCTATTGGGGGAACGCTCAGCTGAAGATGGTCTTAACACTTTTCTTCCAAAGGAAGCATCCTGGGAAGCAAAAATCTGAAACCTATAAAATTGAGACCTGGCTCAAGCTGGCTCCTCCATAGTAGACAGAGCTGTCACTGGCTGCTGCCATTCAAGGGATCCGATGTCACACGTTGTGAATAGGGCACCCTGGTCCACTAGGAAGCTTTGCTTGACATCTAGAACATGCTAGAACATGTTAAAAACAAGGCTGACTCTCATTATCAAAAGTAAAAGAGATCTTCTATGGATGCTAATGCAGGAGACCATTGAGTAATCTCGCTGCGGACACCAGGAGTAAAGGATGTAAAATCTTTCTATATATAATATTGCCTTTTCTGGAAATAAGAGACATACAGTTATCTGCAGAAGGCAGTAGTAGAAATCTATTGCAGAGACTTAGATACATGCAAGGATTCCTAAGGTGCTATATAATGCAATAGAAATGCTACATAATCTCGAATTACAGTTTAAATATATGTGCATGAATGATATTTACAATGTTGCAAAATAAGATCTAGTGATAAGTTTGTTATGTTAACTTTTAATGTGTTTTAACGAATGTGAATAAACTTGTTATAAAAATAAGATTACCGGTACCTTTTCTATTACTAACTTATTAATGTGTATATATATTTTTGTGAGCACTGTACCTTTTCTTTAATTTTCTATCCCTTATCTGAAGGGAGAATGAATCCGCATACACATATAAATCTGTCCCCAGATGAGTTTTACAGAATTAACAATTTTATTTAATAATATACTCTTAGACCAATTAATGTATTCACTCAACCACCTTGAATGCTATCCCAAAGCATTAGTTAGAGAAGCATCCATTAGTGTCAAAGGCCTAAAAGTCCAATGTAATCAAATAACTTACACACAATTATAATGTGTAAAGAACTGTACATACAATATCATCCTATAGGAACCAAACCAAAAAAATGATCAGTCTCACAGATTTTACCTGTAGCATCAATTCAGGATTAGACAACTGCCCCAGGGCTGTAATAAAATCTTGAACCAACGCATTTTTATCCAACTTACTTTGAATTCTAAAATGCAAAGAGAAAAGCAAATATTGAATTTGGTTTTCATTTTGTGCTTACAATGGATTTATCAATTATAAATTCTTTGTACATCTCAAGAAAATACCAATGATTTGAGTAGTGGCAATCTAAGCAACCCAAACATGTGCCTCAAGACCATGCACCTGGACAGCACAGCTTCTCTGCTGAGGGTCCATTCCAAGCAGCAAATGATACACTTTAAAAGCTGGTATAGTGATCCTGAAGATTGTATTTGCTTTGAATAAGACTGTGATTAACAGCTGTAATCCATTTTCAAAATTTTTCTTGGAAACCAGCCATCCTATCTTAAAAGAGCTGGGAAGCTGTTGTGTTGTGAGCCTAGTGTTAATAATTATATTACAAAAAAAATTGGGGAAAAATGTGCTTACTACACATCCACAAATGTGACTGTCAATTGTGATAAAGGGTGTAAAAGCTGCAGATAATAACCTGGAAATTTGTTAGCTAGCAGATTACCCCCCGGCCCTTCATGCACCTGTTTGCATTTACCTATAAATTGATTGAGCAACTTCCATTTTGTGTATAGTGATGGGAAGCAAATCTGGAAGCAGCAGCTAAGAGGGGGTGTTGTTCCACAGCAGCTGTTTTGGAGACTTTAAGGGGTGTCTCCTGAGGTAAGTTAGCTCTCAATTTAAAAACATATATATATGTGACCCAACATTGGGACTCATTGTTAGAGTGACGACCACCATATGCAGAAAGCAAATTGGCAAATATGTGTTTCGGACATTTCTGCGTTCTATTTTACAGATAGAATGGTATAGTCTGTTACTGGTAATGGCAGTGTTGCTGGGGCATTTCCTTTCCTGTGTTTCTGTTGCTAGCAGATTACCCCCGGCCTTCCATGCACCCGTTTGCATTTACCTATAAATTGATATAAGCAACTTCCATTTTGTGAAAAACCTGGAAATGTTGCTTATCCCTGAGGTTACTATTAAAGTTCATTTACTAAAAACAACCCCTTAAAGTTACATATGGACTATGCTTTTTTCACTTGTTTCATCTTCTTTAATTGATTTCAGTTGTTTACATGTCCTCCCACTCCAATGGGTATAATGGATGCCAGGTGATATAACCATTAGATTTACTAAGCTAAGGAAAAGCGGATATGTTGTCCATAGCAACCAATTAGATTATAGCCATTTTCTAGCCATTAGATTATAGCCATTTTCTTGCCATTAGATTATAGCCATTATAGACATTTTCTAGTATGTAATAGGAAATTGAGAGCAAGCATCTGATTGGTTGTTATGGGCAACATCTTCACTTTTCCTTTCCCGCAGTTTAGTAAACCTGGCCCTTAGACATTTTAAACAGAACAATTATTAAACACTCAATGTGCTGTCTATTGTAAAAACACGACAATATTCATTAGAGTAGCAAGTCCAGACATCTTTAGAATAGAGTAAGTTTGGAAAGAGAATTGTACTTGGAGTGTGTTGTTTTTCAATCACTTAGTCAGCTAAATCCATTTATATACAATCCAGGGAGGCAACAAGGCTAAACTAAAAGTAATATGAATGCACAAGATGATTCAAAAGCATCTAAATGCTTATCCCTCTGAAAAATAAAAACTACAAACACAATATCAATATAAATTTGAAATCAGAAAAGTTTTATAACTAAATAAAGCACATTTGCTTACCTTTCCACAAACACTTTATTTGTGTGTCCACTGACTGTATCTGGAAAGTTATAATTCTTTCCACTGATCACAAAAGGATACACAAGAGCCTGAGGGTAATGGTCAGCAATTTCTTCTATAATAAACTGCACTGCGACAGATTCCTTTTTATCCAGCAGTGCCATCATCTGACTGATCCAGCCAATAAACTGCCAGCAAGGAATGGCGCTAATCTGAAGAAACAAATATAAGTGACAATCATCATGGTGTCACATCACTGACAGTATTGTACATTTAGAACATGTAACAAATAAAATATACAGGACATGAAATACACAGTAGCAATTAGTTTGCCTTACAATATGTTTTCTCTGTAAATGCAATGGGTGTTTTTTGTATATTGTTTTATGTATTGTTTTAAATACACAATTAGTTCATCCAGGTTTCTTAATATAACAAAATTAACTTTTATTGCCACATTTTCAGCATTAAACTCAGACTCACCTCTCTACTCATTAAGTCCAGAGTTTCAGATGGGTATTGTTCAACTATTTGAAGTAGTCTTGGAAATTTTAGCTGAGCTTCCTTTGACTCAAGTTTTAAAGCTTTAATCATGTAACCCACAATGAGTTCAGGGAAAGTCTTAAGGTCCTTCTGATCCAACACTATCAAACAGGAAGGATACAAGTCAGAAAATTCTTTAATAAAAGGATAACACACACAC
>WWET01000129.1:746275-771771 GCA_011038615.1 Limnodynastes dumerilii | reverse complement strand
GTTCAGGTTGTAGTATTGATGTGTAAAAGGAAGAAAATTAGCGTTATGCAAACAGAACACTTACGATATTATATTTTCAGAAAGAAAAATATTAAGAGTTACAGTAACATATGATTAAATCAACAGATATATCAGTACCTGCTAAATTATCTTCTGCTTTACGGAGATGTGTGTCACAAAAATCCAATAAGGTCATGTAAGCCTTAATGACTCCTTTGTTGTCAGTCCAGTCTTCAGAGCGAGACTGTTGTTCTTCCGAAGCTTTTCGGGCAGCAGTTGACAAATAATGCACGGATTTCCTATATAGTCCTACTGTCACCTGTAGTCAAATACAATAACAATAATAGAAATGCCTGAAAAGAGTAGTCAGTTAGGGAGTGGAATGCTGGTTGTAGAACTCTTCAAAACTAGATCAAAAGAAGAGTGAAGTATTATTAAACCTTCTTCTAATAACATACTTTTTCAGACAAAGTTAACATCACACCCATTCATACAAAAATGATTTCATATTTTTTAGGTTTATTTAATCAAAAGCTTAAAACTAAGGCATTAAAATAAACAAACATGGATACATTTGGCTGTTCTGCATATATTTGCAAATATAAAACCACACAGAGTTAGAGGCTCAAAGATAATTCCACTTACACAAATACAATAATAAATGTAGCAGAACTCAAATGAATAAAAAGAAAGGGCACAGGAGAGAATAGGGGGTGAGAAATAAATGAAGAATGAGGGTCCTCATTAAATTGCATCTCTGTGAATTATTGGGAGAATTAAAAAAAGAAGAGGTACAAACTGAGGCTAATTCAGAGTTTGAGATTAACAGCAATAACAGGTAGAAAGGAACATTCCAGCAAAATCATGAAGTGCATGGGAGACCAACCTAACCAATGCAAACGTAAAGCATTGAAGTTGATGGTTACCATTTCATAATTGAACTCTAAACAACAGTTTAAAATGAATGACGTTCAATTTATGTGTATTCAAATAATCAGTTCTGTCCCTGATGTTACGCTCATGCTCTGCATTGTCTGATGTTATCACCAAGGTCTTTTTGCCTTAGTTTTTGGGGGATATAAGAATGTGATTGGATTCAGAGTTGCACTTACACTTATTTTTAGGTGCTAGTGTAGACCTGAGCAAATACCATGTTGAACTGCAAGGTGAGGCAATTTTAAATAGTAAAAAAAAATTAGAATTATGAGGTGAAGTTTCTTAGCTCAACTCTATTTTATAGAATAAACATAAAGCTATGCAGAATTTTAGTTCTATGTGCAACAGTAGTGTATTTTTCCTGCATGCTAAAGATTTAAAATTACTTAGCACCCCTTACTTTGCAAAATGGTTTAGCCGGGTGGTACACTTGCACCTGTTTTGCCCTTACTCCCAAACTCTGAATCAGTCCCTATTTGGTTGGAAGAAATTGATCACATGTATTGTTTCAAAAAGGGTGGCTGTACTATGTGCCAATTAAATTTGTGTTGCCATAATTCAAGTTGGCTAAAGTTTTTAGTTCACTTAAGACATTCTTTGTATGCCATTCTTATTGTGCCCATATGGAATCATGATTCACAATTATTTGTTGGTTAATTTTATATTTGTATTATTTACCATAACAAACTAAACATGTTGTGAAAAACATTCCTAAAAAAGATGTATCCAGTTTATGTGTTCAAGCTTACATTTTCTGCAGACTCTGCAAGCTGTATAACGGTTCGAGACTTTGACTCCTCAATTCTGTCTAGACTGTCTGGCTCTTTGCAGATTGCATCAGCCATGATTCTGTATGTAGCTCCAAGTAAGACGTTCTGATATCGGAATGCCCGAGGATTTCTGCTTAAATATTCAGGGTTGCTCTCCTCTGATAAATTGAAAAACAAATTAGCAAAGGAAATCTATCCTGCCCCTGTATCTATCCGGCATGAAAGAGAGCAGCCAAACATTAGCTGTGATGATCTGTCTCTCAATCATCACGTCATTGGATTGCATTCAAATTTATAAATACTGGCTTGTATAAAGAATTTCACAATGAAAATCTGTGTTATTACTACTTTTATAGATAAGTGCATTAAGATACACTTTCACAACATAACCAATTTAAGGATAACAAGGAGGACAGTTCCATAAAGATGACTTACCTAGTAAAGGAATAGTTTTTAATACAGTCAATATTTGTTCTGGACAGCTAAGGTCCTGGCTGCGTGTGTGACTGTAACGACAATAGCTGTGAATCCATTTCACCAACCACTCTTCACAGCTTTTAGATTCTCGGTGGAGTTCTTTTAAAAGTTTCATAGCAACAGAGAAGTTGCGCTACAGAAATGAAAAGTAGTAACAGAATTTTTAGTAAAAAGTAATAGATTGACAGGGGTGGTGTGGATGACCATAAGTGAGCCTTGTGCTAAGGAACTACTACAACATGAGAACTAATAAACTGATAAAATGAATTGTATTCACTACACAGTTCCTTCTGCTAACCTTCTATAGTTATAGTTATGGAAGCGTGCTATGTAATTACCTGGTTTCTGGCGCTCTCAACCATCTTCATTTTCATAACAAATTTGCATTTTTTGATGAGAAAGTTAATATCGTCCCGCTTGTTCACTCCGATCACTTCTTTCTCAGCTGCCACACTGTCTATTTCCATGCTATCATCGGCCAGCTGACTGGGCAACTTTTCTTGTATTTTGGCAAGAAAGAAGCATCTTAATTCAAAGAAAACATTGTATTAGTTCAACAAGCACAAACCAGAGTAAACTTGGAACATGTAATTTAATCTACAGTATTTAATGCACTTTTTTACTTATATTCTATAAGCAATTATACCTGTTAGTAATGATGTCGTCCCAGATGTTCATAGGGTCCATTTTATCATCTGGATATCTATTCATCCAAAGATAGATCAGTCTTTTTAGTGAGGGCACAGATGATAAATTGCCTATAACCAGTAATTGAAAAGTAAATGTAGTTTTAATAACAGCTGACCGTGGTATCTTTATAATACTTTAAATTTTAATTAAAGAAAAATGTACATGTCACATTATTGCACATCTATTGTAGATTCTCTTGTATTTCTCCAGGAAAGGAATGGGATCTTTGTTACTGTCTAAATATGTAACTGGAGTTCTCCAACTATCTGCTATAACTATGGAAATACCTAATGCGATTACTAGCAATGTATAGCAGAGCATGTGAAAACTATGTAAATGACACCCTACAGTTCCAGTAACAAGGCCAAGGGCAGTCATGAAAGGCTCTTAGTGACTTGATTGCTGGATGCAACAGTGAATAGTATATACAACTCAATGTGTAAGCCTACTAATACAGGATTGCCTGTGGCATCACAAGAATGATATAACTTTACCTCATACTATGACAATAAATGCATGATATTGGTAACGACATAGACAAATCCATAGATTTAGAAAAACAGTGCAAGGAGAAAATTAAATGGCAGGAAGGCAGAAAACCCTACATGTGACATCATTCATATTAGTGGGTAGAGAAAGACAAACAAGAGTGACATAAAGGGATGAGCTTGTCGAGCAGGAAGCAGTGACTGTCTGTTAGGTGGGGAGATAATAATCTTCAATGAAAAGGTGAGTCTTGAGAGCATGTTTAAAGCCTGACAGATAGATAGAGTGTTCCAGTGGTGGGCACCAACACAGGTAAAGCCTCATAGATTTAGTACATTAGGAATAAGCAGAAAAGTTGAAGTAGAAATGTGAAGGGCTGCTGTTAGATCCACTGGAATCAACTAATGCAGATTATAGGAAATAAAGCTGCATACTTCATTAAGAATGTATCATTATAATTAGGATATCCTAAAAATATTATATATATTACTTGGTTACAAATATATAAACAAACAAAATAAATAAATAAATTCTGATGGCGACATACCAGGAGAGCTGATAAAATGTATAAAATCCTGAATCTCGGTTAACGCTTGAACAGACTGCAGCTCGGTTAATCTGCTTTGTTGTAACAGTGTATCAATACTTGAATAGTTCTAAGGAAAAAAATAAATTGGATTTGTTAAACAGTGGTACAAGCATCGCAATACAATATTGCAAATGGCTAGAACCTGGCACTGCCCATAGACTTGAAGGTATAGCACCAAAACTAACTCTCCAGCAATTAGATGGACCTGAATCATATTTAGAAAAAAAATTGAAAAACACAGCACTAATAGTGTATAAATATACTAAATATTCAACACTTTGGAAAAGAAAAAAAACAAGCAGCAATATATTTTTTTTTCTTCAAACTTTAAGGGTTTTTTTTCCCACATAAAAAAACATGCATTTCCTCTAACAATTACCCATCCCAGCCACCCCCTAAAACAGAATGACACTAAGGTATCCTTGCAAGAAATACAGTAAAAGCACAATATATACACAAAAATAACAGGAACAAGCAAATAGGAAATACAACAAACAGAGACCTATTAAATATGGTACAAACATTCAGGCATGACCTTGATACAAAAAGCAAGTTATAGTACAACAAAGCACAGGAGACCCTGATTGTGTATAGCTAGGCAAAAGCTAATAATGAAAGGGAATTCAATATTATACTAGTATACCAGGGTCCAAAACTAACACACCAATTGAATAAGCCATAGTAACAAACTAGTCCTTTAAGGAGAGACATCCTGAGTCTTTAGTTTCACCCAGCCACAGTACATAGGATGAGTGATTCCATTAAGAACAAATTTTGTGAAAAGTGGGCAGGTCTTTACACTTGGTATACATAAACTTCTCATGTCTCATGGCATTACTGACCAGGACCATCCAACTATTGAATGAGGGCGACTCTTCAGCCAAACATGCCCTAGGCTACAAGGACCCGAGCCAGCAAGTAAAGTATTATGACATATCTGAAAATGATAATAGAATATTTTTCTTCTAAGTCAATACTGAAGATACTGAAGTGGGTTCAATAATGGAATTTTTTGGACATCCCCAGACTAAGTACTAAAAAATCAGCTCCCACCTCTCGGTAACAGACACAACTGGAGTTACCTCTCAGCCCCATTTTATGAAGTCTGAGAGGAGAGAAATAGACTTTATGAACAATCAAAAGGCAATGTTGCTTAAAATGAGTGAAGTAGCATACACAGTTATTGCTGAACAACATTTGTTGCCATTCCACTCTCCCAAGCCTTGGACAAGATTTGTTGTCATTAAGAGCTCCTGAGTCTCCCACTTATTTCTCATGAATTGAGGAGAGGTCATTTCTCCAAGTAAATTCCCCAAAGCATAAAGAAATGAGATCGCCTGCTGTCAGCAGCCGAGGATAGCACAGGTAGAGCAGAGGCCTGCAGAATTACTGGGCTTCCACCAAATTGAATATCCACTGATGCCAGATTTGCAAATACCTATATAAGCATTTCTTACTCAAGTCATGCTCACCATTTAGATCCAAAAAGCTTTGCAAGAAACATTCCGAATACATCTGTCCCACTGTTACTACTACTCCTCTCTTACATATTGAGCATCCAGGGAGAGCTCTTAGTTCAAGTAAATTGGCATTTGAACACAGAGTAGTGGCTGGATCTAATGCGTCATCTACTTTTCAATTTGCAAACAGACTACCAATGCCTGCCTGATCAGTGGAGCCATTGACTTTTTACCTTTAAGTTAGAATTGTATTGGCCACCCCGGCCCCCACACCCCCAACCAGACCCACAAAAAAACCATTCCAATTCCAATGGGGAAGGACGAATCTAAATGCCTTGGTATTTAAATTTGTTCGTGAGTTGTAAAGGGGCACCCAAGTAGAAGCGTTAGAGGGGTAGCTGGGTCCCTTGATAGTGCATAAATACTGGATTTATCCCAGTTTATCCATAGTATCCGCGCAATCAGCGAGGTGGAGCAAGTCCTCCAAAAACTGAATGAGATCTCCCCCCTACCCTCACCAGAAAGCCTACAAAACGTGTGTTGTTGCGTCACAGGCGGACTTCCAGGTCTGAAATTTTAGCCTTCCAGGGACTAGATGTACTAAGATGCGGGAAAGGAAAAGTGGAGATGCTGCCCATAGCAACCAATCATATTGCAGCTCTTACTTTTCTATTACATACTCGAAATAGGTTAGCTAGAATCTGATTAGTTTCTATGGGCAACATCTCCACTTTTCCTTTCCCGCAGCTTAGTAAATCTAGCCCCAGGAGTGAACTTGAGAGAAATGGTTGTCAAGTTGTTCATTTGTAGGGTTTGTGAGGTCTTCAAGCACAAAGATGTGATGCTCTGCCAGCTGTATATAATGCTATTTTACCAGTAGTATTGCCTGCTGAGAGACCTACAATATCATCATGAGACTGGTTAATCCAAGCCAGTGGCTAAATGGAAAGGGGACAACCCTGGCTCATACCACATCCCAGGGTTAATTAGAAAACTCCTTACCTAATAACCCCCAACCGCCCTGTCCCTACCCTATCCCACCCTGTATTACCCGCCCAACTGAGCAATACCTTCACCCAAACATTATCCAAACCTAACCTAGCAGCAAGCTGCTAGCCCTTATAAACTCTAATACAACTACAAGTTTCAGATCCCTATGTTTGGTAACTCACTAAAACAACAGTAATAATCCTTGGAATATTACAGTTAAGGCAATAACATACTATAAACAATAGAAAAAGACAGCGAGTGAACATACTTATCACAAGCTGAATGAATGAATGAATGATAATAGGAGAAATGAACGAATAATCTTCTTTCAAGGTGGGGTATGAGGCCTTCTGGTACCTCTTTGCTCAATCCAGTGCATTTCCTGTCTCAGGGTGTTGTAGAAGTGAGAGGTGCCGAGTGCAACAACCATCAGCGTAGCTGGGAACATCATGGCGTAGAAGACGTCGTTTTGCAACAAGGAACTGAGCCCTGGACTTTTGCACCTCCATAACGAAATCCAGGTATGTTAAGAAAGAGGCAGCTTAATAGGACCCCTTTATCTAGATAGACGGAGCTGGTGTCACAGTCCAGAAAATGAAGTATCCGCGCAATCAGCGAGGTGGAGCAAGTCCTCCAAAATTGAATGGGATCCCCCCCTACCCTCACCGGAAAGCCTACAAACATATGTTGTTGCGTCGCAGACGGACTTCCAGGTCTGAAATTTTAGCCTTCCAGGGACTAGATGTACTAAGATGCGGGAAAGGAAAAGTGGAGATGCTGCCCATAGCAACCAATCATATTGCAGCTCTTACTTTTCTATTACATACTCGAAATAGGTTAGCTAGAATCTGATTAGTTTCTATGGGCAACATCTCCACTTTTCCTTTCCCGCAGCTTAGTAAATCTAGCCCCAGGAGTGAACTTGAGAGAAATGGTTGTCAAGTTGTTCATTTGTAGGGTTTGTGAGGTCTTCAAGCACAAAGATGTGATGCTCTGCCTCTCCCAATTGCTCGTTCACCTTCTACAGCTCATGTCTGATGATGGATAAGTCCACTTGAACCTCCCCTATTTTGCTGGTGACTCACAGTTAGGAATGGCCTTCAGAACCTGAGATAACTTAGGAGAGGGAGGGAAATCCACATGGGCCTCCAACTCTGATAGAGGAGTTGCAGCCGTGAAGATGATACCACACTCTGAAACGTAGCAGTGCGTGCATATTTCTCAAGTTTCGCAGCTGTAGCCATGGCATTACTGACATTACTGGTTTTTCCCACTCTCAGAGCGCAATGTATTTGTAAAATCCCAGACAGAAGCAGCCTTTTAAGTAGAGACGAGAATAAGTGCAGCAACAAAAAGACAGCACAAACATAGTATCTTTAGGCTCCTGATCCAAACACCCATGATTGAGTGTATTTGTAGAATCTCAGGTAGAAACAACAACCACCAGATGTAACACAATAAGCTGTAGGAGGTGTAGTAAAAAGCATTGGTACTCCTTATGTGAAGGGAGAAATGTAGAATCACAGGTGAGAAACAAGAATCCTAGATTAAGATGTCCTCCTCTGTGTAAAATATCTGCCAATGCAGGGATCAGCGGACCATGTAGATTGTAGATTCACAAGTAGAAACAGCAGCTCTCCAGCAAGAAACAGTACATTACAAAATATATTGTGAAACGAATCTTCAATGCACCTTCACATAGCCAGGATATTTGGGGAATGTTTTATGGTTCAAGTGCCAAATAACCCCTTGTGGGGCCAGTCCAATACACACTGAAGCGCTGTGCAGAAGGGTATCTGAAAGCTATTTATACAAAAACTGATGCAGCAGTCTCTCTACAGGTTGTGACAGAAATAAATAGGGCACTAAAAGAAGTCCAGAGATTCCCCAGTAAAAAAAATAGTCAGCTCCACACACCACTACCTTCAGCCTCTCCCTCTGCAGGGTAACAGAACAGCACTGACTACAGAAAATGGCACCCACCCACTTCTGCGCAGGGAGATTTTGTGCTTGCCTCTCCCACACTGCATCTGCACCCGCCATCGCCAACACCGGAGCTAAACCGAGACCTGCAGACCACTCTTCTGCACCGCCTCAGGTGAGTAGCGAGTAACGGTGGGGCAGTGGGAGCCTTAAACAGGATATTTGTGTGGATGGTGTCAGGAGCTCTGGGACAATACGACCTATACCATCTTGGCCCAGGCTCCATCCCTACAGCAATAATATTTTAAACTTTTAATCAACTAAACCATAAATAAATAAAAAAAAGTCACAAAATTTAACAGGTCAAAACAAATAAGTAACATCATAAGGAATAACCTCCATTGCTTGAAACAGGACTGTGTATTAGCACCTTTATTTAGGGACAAACCAAGTATTATTCATTAAAAAAAAAATATTAGAACTTTTTGGCTCCAAATAGAATTATTAATGATTAACATAAACCTAATCAAGTACACTATAAAACAACAAGAAAATCACAGGGATATTTTAAATAAAATATGTCTGACTTGCTCATTTGGAGGTTCCACTACAATTCATTCTTGTGTAGGTAATGTTAATGTCCATATCAGGGAATATATAGATTGTGAATCATCATATGTTATCTACGTGCTGCAGCGCCCTTGTGCACTGTAGTACGTAGACAGACCTACTAGAAAACTTAAAAGAACACTCTAACATTGTAGAAGCATCACTAGGCGTTTAATAAAGAAACCTTGAATATTGGAGGTAATTGACAGATTGGCAACTAATTAACATCCTGCACACAGGACATAGGGAACCACCAATATGCAGACAGTATTCTGCTTTGAAAATGTCTTGGCCACAAGAAAAAGCGCTTCAAAAGGACCCCAACAAAACTTTTAACAAAGTTTTTGCAGTTATAACCCGAGAGAATCAACTGCAGGAGAACCGAGCTCCAGGTGGCCTCCATTGAGCCGAATACCTATATGCACCAAGCACTTTAAACAAGCTCTTACTAACATCTCTGTTTATCAAGACAGTTGTTAAGGACAACTGCCAGTAAGGTATTCCATATGTCCACGTTACTACCCACAGAGGTAGAGGTAGAAAACACCAAAAGGTATTATAGGCATACTAATTTGGAGACATCTTAGTAGCGTGACCTAATACAAAACCTATTGGATGTACATTTTGGGACCTAATGTTCCTAAGAACAGTGGTTGTTTACATATATGCGGTCTGATTGCATTCAGAAATAACCTTACAGGTGCTCATTAATAAGCCAGCAAACACTTTATATACATTATTGGGGTTTTTACTATTGTTATTCTGCATGTTTTATTGATTTGTTTTAGTTGTTTAAAAAAATTACTGCAGCTCATTTCAATATTTTTTAAAGTGGTGACTATTTATTATACATGTCCAATATTAGCGCTGTGTTTTATTTTCTTTGTCTGTTTTATAGGAGGGCTGACAAGACTCTCTTTACACAGCACTGGACTATATGTACGTAAGGACATTATAGTTTGGTTCTTCAAGAATCATATTTAGCTTGTTTTGTCTGAGTTAATCAGTCTGGTTCCATAATATTTATTAAAACGACAAATAGGACATACCTGCATGAACACATTGATCCCGTTCTTTATGTAATATTTAGCCCTGTCAAAATCATCTTGTAAAATGTAGAGAAGACTCATCTCTTGACTGTAGAAGGTTTCCATCAAAACCCGTCTCTGCTCAACCTTCATTGCCTCATCAATAAATGTTAATAATGATTGGTCATTCTTCCCATTAAGGAGGAGCTTCACTTTACTGCGAATCATGTAAGGAAGATAGTTCTCCTGTTTAAAGAAATAATTTTGTCATTTATACAACATTTGTGTTAATGTTTCTTCATAATTATTAAGGCATACACAGTCATTTAGAAAACATCTATATAGTATATTACCTATATAGTATATTATTTACCAATAATACCTGGTAAAAACAGTCACTCCATATTTTGTTAAGGTCTGGTGGGCTTGCACTATCAATGTTTACAGTAGAGCAATATTCCAGAGGCTGCCATTCTGTTAGGTGGTTGTAACATTCCATAGAAGCAATTTCCCAGAAATCTTTCTCTGCGTCAGAAGGTTCCTCATCCTGAAAATTCTCTTGTAGAGCCTAAAAAAAGAACAGATTTAATACATATAATTTCTCAAGCTTATAATATGTTTTTGTGTGTTTTATCTATCTTTTAACACACAATATGGAGATTGCTCAAATCAATTTATAAGTTAATATAGAGCAGGTGCTGCAAGGTATGGGGAATTTACACACAAAAAAGGCACTCCAGCACTCTTGCCATTAACCAGCAACATATCATTACTTTTATCTTTAAAATAAGTTAGAGAATTTGTTACATACATGATAATGCTGTCACAGAGAAGCTGTTTTGGAGACTTGGGGACCCCTGTCGGGGGGTGAGCTCTCAATTTAAAAATATGTGATATATGACCCAAATTTGGGACTCAGACAGTTTTAGAGTTAAGACCACCAAACAGAGAAGCCTTTTAAGTGGCCGGTGGCTTATCATATATCTGCAGATGTATGGAACTAATTCTCTGACTTATTTTAAAGATAGAATGTCATGGTTTGTTGCTGGTTAACTGCAAGAGTGCTGGGTGCCTTTTTTGTGTCTGTGAACCATATTCACTCCTAAGAAGCTACGGCTTCTTAGGTGCGTAATTTTCCTTTACGGCGCGTTTACGTAATCTGTGTACCAGTTATGTACGTAGATTGCCTACGTGCAGTCTTTAAAGTCGTTTAGTTAGAAAGAGTTGTGCTGATGCCACCTTGGGGAGTGTTTAGGTAGAAGTGGGAGGGGGAGGGATTAGTAAAGTAATTTTAGGGACTGGCTGTACTTTTAGATCATTTGTCCAGTGTCGTGAAAACCGTCATTATTATATTATATTTATTATACAGCATGCCAAATGCTGTAAATGTTTTCTTGATATGAGTTGAGACAGTACTTTATCGGTTTTTAGATAATTGAAACATTTATTGATTACAACAGAATGCACAATAGATTTATTTTATTTTTTTTTTAACCATGGACAGCCTCCTTATTGCCTTTTTATTTTGCAATTTACAGTACTGTGATTATTTTAAAATTTAAACATGTAAAATATATAAGTATTTAAGTTACACCAAACCATTGTCAAGAATAGAAAAAAATTAGCACAACCCAAAAACCGATTGTCGTTGACAAGAGGACCTGGCTAACTCACATAGTGGGTGTGACAGCCCACAGTGACTCATGTCACTCCCCTGCAATGGCTTTGGTAATCTTGCCCAAAATAGTTCTCTTCCATATCTTCTGTTCTGCTTCCTTTCAGTGAGCTAGTATTTTAAAGCTAATAACTATACATATGTTTACTATTCTAACTCAAAAGACAAGTAATGTACCTAATGATGAACTTTATATATAATGTAAAATGTACGAAACATGAACACTGAGCTGGTTATTTAAGCTGCTCTATTAAAATTTGGAAGAGGAGTACTTACTTCATCATATAGTTTAGCTGCCTTTGCATAGTCAGACTTTGCTTCAGCAGTTAAAGCATTTTGGGTAATGCTTTTTATTCCAATCTTGCCGCTGAAAATCCCTCGTAGAACATCGTAGTCCCCGATAGAACGATACAGCCTTAAAACG
The DNA here is from genome assembly GCA_011038615.1 of Limnodynastes dumerilii. Taxonomy (NCBI): domain Eukaryota; kingdom Metazoa; phylum Chordata; class Amphibia; order Anura; family Limnodynastidae; genus Limnodynastes; species Limnodynastes dumerilii. The sequence goes on along the minus strand of WWET01000129.1, from coordinate 759,714 downwards.
CATTTAAAAAGACATGACACAAAGTAATATTGCACACACTTATATAAGGCAGTCTACCCTTGTTGTTAAGAAATAGAAGTAACTTTATAAATACATTTCCATCGTAATGAAAACGGCTTAATTCTTTCTGTTGTGTTCATCAGCGTTACCTGGCAAGCTGTATCCATCTGACAACATCTGGAGGAAGGTCTGTCCTTCCTCGCTTTCTCTTTGCTGGAGGTTCCTCTGGTGATGAAATATGCTGCAGCCCTCTCTCTAGCAGTAGAATACCCAATGGTTGCTGCAGACTTTCTATGCTACTCGTGCTCACACTGCCTGGATTCAGATTAAGGAGCTCAACATGATGGTAAGCCATATCCTGAAATATACACATATTCGTACTTATTAGCATCATAAATAAGTTTCCTAATACAATAAACAAGGAATATCATTCTTGTGCTATATAATAATAGCCAAATAGGACTGCAGTATCTGAGTAAAAAGGTCTTGGACAACTCAGCTATTTCACAATAAACCTAGAAAGTTACATTATATTGCTTGTGGCTTAACCAGACCTGGCATAGTAAGAGAGGGAAAAAATGTAAAGAACATCATATTAATGAACGTAGGAATCTGCCTGAAAGCAATTACAGAGAAGAGGCAATCTGTAATGACTCTTCCAGGAGACACAGGAAGCTCAGTCAAGAAAGACTTCAATGAGCTGTCAATTGCTAAGCCTGTTCTACCTGGTAAGTTGTCTGGCAGCATGGGTGCTCTCTATACAATCTGGACCTATGCATTGCTTTAATGACAGAGATTAAGTTTCATCTTGCCATTATCTGTGTTCCTGTTATTGCTACTGACCTTGTTTCTGACTATGACCACAGCCTTAAGTTTTCCTTTGGCAATGGTTTGCATCCAAGTCATAGAAACTTGCATTGGTTACATATGCCTGGCGGTACGCAAAAGGGGCTGACCACAAATTTACGCTGGTCATATCTCTGCTGTAGAAGCGGTGCTAGACATATAAATTAGGGGTCGGGGCGGGGGAAGCCCTGTTACGCCATAAGGCTGCAGACCTAGTCATAATATCTAAGGTAGGAATCTGGACACATAAGCGTCCAGATTTACTACCGAGAGCGGGGAGTGCAGTAGGGGTTTATGTCACACATAAGATGTTTACACCACACATAAGATGTCATGAGGGTTCGCAGTTTATTCATTAATTTGGCAGGGATAGAGCAGGGGATTGTTCTAAAATAGTATCAGATCTTATGCAGGATAGTCATTTTGAAAGCTGCTATGCACGCCAGGCATAAAACCTCGTACTGCATCCACCCCTTAGTCAAACTAGACAGATGGACTATTAAAGAAACATAATTAGTTTTGAAGATCTTAGAAATAGATTAAGGGATTTATATCCCCAAATAAGAAAGTGAATCTTTTTTCCAAATGTACTGGTAGGAGAAATGTAGTTGTTTAAGCAAGTCAGGAGAAATATTGATAGGTAGAGTATCCGTTTTAGAGGTATTTATTCTGTATGGTTAAGCTCAGGAAAAGGCTGTTAGGATAGACTGTAGCACAGGTAGGGAAGAACGTTAGTGCGAGAAAAATAGTAAATAATCATCAGCAAAGAGACAAGTTTTATAGGAAGTGAAGTCAATCTGCTAATGGCTTCATTGCTAGAGCAAAAATGTATGGTGATAGGTGGCAAACTTGCCTGGTACCATTTGTTATAAGGAATGAATCAGAGAGGAAGCTGTTACAAAAGAAATGCAGAATATAAGACCAGTATCGAATGTAAGGTTTCGAATGTAAGATTGAACCTTTGAAACCAAATTTAGGAAGAATCGGGTACATATAACCCCAATGTAGACGATCAAAGGCCTTCTCCACATCAAGAAAGAGGATGATCCCCTGAAGGTCTTTAGCGTTCATAAGCTCCACTATGTTCAAGACACATCTAGTAGCGTCTGAGGCCTGGTGGTCCATTATGAAGCCCACTTGATCGGGGTGAATGGGTGCTAATCTATTTGCTAATAGCTTTGCATATATTTTTAGGTCAACATACAGAAGAGTGATGATTTTATAAATATGTGGGGTGGAGGTATCCTTTACAGGCTTTGATACAGTTATTACTTGAGCAGCTAACATTTCTGCTGGGAAGGATCCTGCTTCTGTGACATTATTAAATAGATTACTAAATACAGGAGCTACATGAGCTAAACATTCCTTGTAGAAGTCAGAGAGAAATCCATCCAACCCTGGGGATTCCCCTTTGGGAGGGATTTAATGACTAAGTACACCTCTTGTACTGTCCACGCAACATTTAATGACAATGGGCCGTATTCAGAGATCCGTTTTTAACAAAAGTTCCGTGCGTATATTTAGGATCGGATCGATTTTGCATCAACTGTGCATGCGTAGTAATAGTGATATGCAATCTACGTTGAAGTTAGGGTCGGAAATAGCTACGGGTTGGACTTGTGAATCAGACGGGGAAGATTCCGACCCTAAGTGCGGCGGAAATATACGCACCTAAGGATTTGCATAGAAATGGGCGGGGGGAGGCATTAAGATGAGGGAAAGTGGCCGCGCCTACAGGGTTAGGGCCGTAAATATACGCAACTAATACGCATAAGGCCGGAAGTTACTGTGGCCAGATAGGGCAAGTCAATGCTGGTCTAAGTTTAGGTCCGACCGGAGGAAGCGAGGGGAGTGACTGTTTTTACTGGTGGGTGTAACCTGCTCCGACCTGCCACTTAGTTGCGTATATTTGCGGCCCGATCGCTGACGGAAGTCTGAATATGGTCCAATATGTCTTGCTCAGCCAGACATGGAAGTTTATCATCATCCAGGGAGGTGGAAATGGATTCTGGGGTTGGTTGAAATAGAGTTTAGTCTCTCTCTAAATTGTATAAGAGGGAGTAATATTCTGCAAAATGATTAGTAATATACAACGGGTTAAGAATTTTGATGCCTTTAGGTGGTATCAAATGGTATCAAACTCGGATGATAACTTGGAAGGCTCTAAGATTGCGGACTAATATTCTACCTGCCCTATTAGGAGATGAGTTAAAAACGATGTTGCATTTTAACAAATGAGGCTTGGGAGTGAACAGCCAATCTTTTCTGGAATCCCTTGTTGTTAACTTTCCCACAGGTGGGAAGGATTCAATAATTTCTGGAAGTCCCATACCTACACCCCTGGGGAATGATCTGACCAGACTCTGGTGATGATATCTACCGAAAGTGAATTCTGGAGAGTCCACTAGTAGACTCAAATCAATGAAACAGCACAATTTTGATTATATATACACAATAAACACCTGCATTAGTGACTGAGGACCGTATTCTTAGATTTTGAAGTGATTCTGAGTGCAGTTGCATGCGTATTTTTAGGTACGTTTTAGCTGCGCATGTGTAGTAACTTTATTTACGTAAGTTACGTTGAATGTACGTACGTCAGTACTTTAGACACGGACATGTGAATCGCACTTGGGGACATACGTACGGATGTGCGGCGTAGAAATACGTACTTGAAAATTTACATGAAAGTGGGTGGGGGGAGGCATTTAAATGAACGCATGAGGGCACGGCTATACTGAAGCGCACACATAGAAGTCTTATACGCACGCAAGTACACACAGTGGACTACGGAGGTGTAAGTCTACGACTGCACGGCCAGGAGAGGGGAGTGTCAGGGGTGTTGCCTTGCTACGTGTGTGCGTATAATTGCGTACTTTTAAAAAACGGATCTCTGAATACGGCCCTGAGAGTATAGTCGGAGCTTTGCATCATTAGTCCTCACAACTGTTAGTGTAGGCCACAGTTCGATGGGAACGCTCAGTTGCCTCTGTTCTTCTTAGAGCAAAACAGTGGCTGGGTGGGACTCTACCCACTGCGGCTTCCGATGGACCTCCCTCAGTTAGGGCTTAGTAGCAGCTGTACTCCCTGAAGCCATAGTGATTACATCATTACCTGAGAGACCTCTATTATACATTTGTAAGGACTATGTAAAACAGCCATAAGCTTAACCTTTAAAGCAGAATGAAGTGAAACCAGCTGGAGACATGAAATTCAGACAAACAACGACTTTATGAACAAACAGACTTTTTCATCTGAAAGGATGTCAGGAAAATATGTTAAAATAGGAACAAGCTGGTGAAACAGAGAATCATAGGCACAATAAAAGGGCCTATCATCCTCAAAGAGTATGACAAATTTACCACAAAGTGGCATATCATCTTCACAGAATATCAAACAGATAAACACTTTCAAACAAATAAAAACAGGCATTTAAAGGGAAAAGGCAGAATAGTCCATTAAATAATTACTAGCCAGGATATTTTATATAACAGATGGCCTCTATACTGCTGATAAACAAGCAAGCTCTCACAGAAAGTGAACAACAAGGAGACTAACAATATCAGGCAGTAAATGTCTAAGAATATTTTACATTTTTCTATTTACATTAACATTTTAAACATTAATACGGTATACAGCTTATATAATTTAAGAGATAGAGAGAAGCACAGCACAACATTTGCAATGCAGCACATTGTCAAAGCAATAAGATATTTTGTCAAATTATTGACAGAATGGCTGTTACCATTCATGCAGATTATTTTTCTATATTTTAAGACCGTTTTAACCAGATGTATTTAAAACACCCACAGTTTCTCTGTCTACTGGTAAAAAAACGTAAAAAAAAAACAAAACAATCTGTAATCCCAAAACTAGATATAAAGGAAAAGAGAACTCAAACTGCCACCAGGCCAACAAATGAGATGCAATTGTATACAAGGCACTGATGTAAACATTGCTGCCTACACAAGAGGATTCTTGGTGAGGGAGTTGTACAAATTTCCTAAACCATTACATCTTCCATGGAAATATATGCGTTATGCCAGGATCTGGTTTCTGTCAAGGTACCTATGCATTCACCTTAAAGCCATCCCTCAGCTGATTTAGAATACACTGTAATATCTATGTATACTTGTATGTCTATCTCTAATAAAAACATCTGTGTTTTTATTATCATATTTCAATTTCACTACTTGAGATTTTTCATATTTTCATTAATTGTAGTGTAGACTAATACAAATCTAAAATATGCCTAGCATTTGATGTCTTTTTAATTAACAATTGCTAATTGTTCCCCAGACTGAGGATCACGGTTATTTTGGGTTTACATGAAACATCATTTAGAACTAGCAGAAGAGGTCACATATGTGCCGATACATCAGTGTCAGTGCCTCTGTTCTGCTTCCTACCTGTACGCATGCAATGAAGGGTGGGAAGTAGGACACAGTGCTGCTCAGAAAGAGATTGAACTGATCAAGCAGTTTAGAGGCAATGCTGTTCATTTCAGAGCTGCTTTTGATTGTCTTCATTTCTTCCAGGATCCCAGAAAACAAAACTCGGAATAGTTGTTTTGCTAGAGTTGGGTCTCTCTAAACAAGGGAAAAGTATGGTTACAGGTCATTAAGCATATGAAACAGATCTATAAACAATCCTGTACATTTTAAAAATGGAAACAATTATTACATTTCATAAATGCAGCATTTGCCATTCATATAACATTTATATGCATGGATATATGTATAAAATATTTATTTAGTTACAGAAGAAGATAAAAATAATTCCCTCTATGCTTAAGTTGATTTTCCATTGCTCCATTTCACACATCATAGATATTGCCTTAAAAAATAAAATTTGGGAGGTGTTGGCCAATGAGATTGGATAAACGAGTCCTTCAATCAGATGCTTGATTCTGTTTGCACAATGACTATCTATCATTGTGAGATCCAATATGGAGATTTATTGTTACTCACCACTAAATCCTTTTCTTTGAAGATATCTGGGGGACACTGCTCTCCCAACCTCATGCTTAGTAGTGAGAAGGGATGTCGCTCATTGTTTCTATACTTTCTCTTCTTTCTTACCCCTTCTCCAAGCATGGAATGAGTGTTCCCCCAAATGTCTTTATGATTTAGCAGTAAATAAATCCCTTTTTCATCTTTTTGAGAAACACTGCGAATATGGATGATATACCAAAGAGCTCCTAAGGATGGGAATGCCCAGGTGCCACAAGACTAACAAAGAATCCAATTTGTCAATTTGAGCCATTGTGCTCAAATAAACTCTGAAGACTCTAACCAAGTCCAAGGGGGGTAAGCTATGCTGCTCATGAGAAAGCCTCAGCGAGGCCAGAACCTGCAAAGCTGGAAGGACATTTTCTGCTTAACATTATATCTGTAAACCATCTAAACTAAATAAAAGGACAAACAAAAACTTCTCTGATATTAGACAGTCTAATATGGGAGGACTTTTTATTTATATTTGTATTTTGTGCTTTTACATACATATCTTTGATTTAGATCACTATATTGAAATCTGTTTCAGTCAGAATTAAAATAATTGTCTTGTTCCAGTGCTCTCATTACTTCATTTTCTCTAGTCACAGCAGAGAAAGTGCTCTCTCCTAAGCAAGCTGCAGCCAGACACTATTTGATTATCTGACCAAATTTCTGGTTTCTTTTGGCCTCATTTATTCTACGAGTGTGAGGCAAGCACTGGACAATGTGGAAAACTCATACTACTCACACACCTCTATCTCTATTACATAGACTTTGTGTCACTGTGTCACCACAAATACAATAGACTTATTATTGACATCAGGAAGATCAAAGTCACATGTTTCATTGATTCTTACCACAGCTCACTAAATCACTTTATCACACACTGTTCTAATATTCGGTTTTAAATGTTTATATACTATTGCTAAAAACTCACAAATAACTTATTCTGCATTCTAGAAACACACTGTTTGTGATTTTTCCTAACATCATTTATTTCTTAAAAATAAATATAGGTAACATCTATAACATTATCTGGGATATTAGTATAGTATCCAAGACCTATGTTTCCAATTGTGTCCTTTTCCAATACTACTAATATGAGTCTGCTCTGATGTTCTCAAATTCAATGTTTTGGTGTCCATCATACAGGAGACAAATTATCACAAAACACTGAGAAGACAAGCTTCAGATAAAGCACACATCTGAACAGAAGTTTAAAAAATGGAAAAAAGAAATACTTGGAAGATGGTTGTTATTCCTGTACAAACATTTAACAAAAAAATATAAACAGAGAAAATACTGAAGAAAAAATATAGTATTAAAATAAACACACCTGTGCCAGCGCTTGTAAAGGTGCAATAAGAGCTCTGTATGTTATCTGAATATCTGGCAAGTCTCCATGGCGATAACTTCTATAAAGAGTTACTTGAGCATCTTGCTTCATCTTTTGTTCAACTTTAATTGCCTTCAAGGAATAAGAAAAAATAAAACAAACACATACAAAACATAAAAAAATCTCATATATTGATTTCAAGGAATAAGAACACAATTATGCAATGGCTGCTCTGTACATGAACATGAAAATGGCCAAAGGGAAATCAATCCCTATTTTTCTTACATTCTACAGTATTTAGTAGAGTTAAGCTGGAGAAGTGTTATAAGAGAAAACTAACCTTTTCCCTTTTCTGTTCCGCCACTCCTTTCCTTGCATAGATGATACTTAGCTTCTCCTGGTCCTTCAAAAAACGTCTTCGCAATCTTAGGATTGATGATCTTTCTTCTAAGCCTTGCGCTTAAATAAAATAAAAATAATAACAACGATACCTCTATTTTACTAATGATTTACGTAAGAAAATACACTGGATTTGGAATAGAGAGAACTAGGGTGTTGGGTGGCCATCACTTGTAAGCATTCGGGATTGTAGAGCTCACTTTTGGATGTTGATCCAAAAGATGATCTCTTTGTTTTGGGTGATGATCATTACCATGTTCTCAGCATTATTATTCTGTTGTACATGTAATGGCAGATCAGATATACTGTCTTTCTAACCCCACTAACTTTTGTGTTGGTCCTGCACGCATGTGACAACTTTGCGAGTTTTCTTTTACAGAGGAAGTTACCAATTTGCCTGTGTCCAAAAAAATTGACTAATACGTGTTGAGCTGAAGCAAGTCGTATTATTAGAACAGTAGGGGATTGATGTACAATCTGTCAATTTGATTTCCTTGTACAAAGTGTATTTAACTTGCACACCCTCTAGAATTTATTTTACAGTGGTGTTTCATCAATTTAAAATGAACTAAAAAATGTATCAGGAATACTGGTAAAATCTGAATGCTGGATTTCAGTATGACCAAATATTCAGTGATAATTATACAGAGCATCCATGCGACCCAGTTAGCATGCATTACAACCTATCCAGACCTCAGAGGAATGACACTTCCTACACTTTGCAATGGATAGTTATTACAATGTACAGTATAGGAATTCCCACCCGATGTTTAGCGATCCAGTCAATTCGTTTGTCATGCTTTCTGTGCATTAATATAGTATAGTGGTTTCTGATCTTTATCGGGTCAAGGCACCCTTAGAGTATCCATAGTTTTTTCTAGGCACTCCTAAGCCAAAATAAATACAGAATTGTATTTTTTTAATCAATCAGTTACTTAACAGAAAGATTCCATAACTTATGTATGGGGATCACTGTTACAAGTTACAAAATGTGAGATACAGGTCACTTCTCCACAACAGAATCCCTCCTCCCTCACCATCTCTACACTGCACTTACTCCATCCCTCTTGTCCCCTTTCTCTATCTCCCACCACAAACTGAAAAATAAGCATAAAGATTTTTAATCCATACTACTATTAACAATGCAGTAGGCAGTTTCCTTACCTTTGCTTTCAACATCACTCTGTGGCAGTCCCAGCCTCTGTGTTCCAAAATTAGGCCCCACAGGTTTTAATTGCCCCCTACGTACTCTTTCACTTTTCTTAGTTGTAAAAAGCAATGTGGAGGACACAGACTCTGAGGAGGAGTCAGCGGAGTAATCTGCTAGTGTGTCAATGCTGCTTCCAGTCAGCCAGTTAAAAGAATTTCTGCCACCTAGAGGTATGTATAGTAACATTAAAACATTATATACAATAAAGATAGCTTGTGTCATGCTTTTATTAAAAGGAATCATCTAAACAGTGCATAAAGGAATAAAGCAAAGGGGTTATAGAATAGAACACAGAATTGGACAAAGGAAAGAATGAAAAGCAAAATATAAAATAACCCAGCAGTGCTCATTATTATAAGTCAACAGTATGTTTTATTTAAAAATCTTAATCATTTCTTTTTAATTATGCAGATGATTTCCGTTTGTTCGGTTTTTAGGGCCGTATTCACATTTAAGATCCGCACCTAACTTCATCTGTACTGCCCCTAACCTGCCCCCCGTTTTTAGGTCCCTTATGGCACTTACAAGTGACATAGGGCTACCTTATCTTAGTTGACTTCTTAAGAAGGAAACTATGGACGGACATTGCCTCCCCCCCCCCTCCCCAGCTAATCCAATTCCCTCCCCCCTCCCATTACTACCTAAACACTCCCTGAGGTGGCTTAAGGCCGCTTCTAACCAAACTACTCTGCACAGTCTTTAAAGACCGCACGGAGGCAATCTACCTAACTGGTACGTAGATTGCGTAAATGACCTACTAAGCATGGGTAGTAGTTCATTTCGGAAAAGCCGCACCTAAGAAGCAAAAGCTGCTTAGGTGTGAATACGACCCTTAGTTTTTAGAATTGTTTAAGGCTTAAATAAATAAACATACCAATATTTTGTGTGGGTGTGAACTGATAGTGCTGCTGTGTAGCTCTTAGCTGGGCTCCAGTAACCTCTGACTCTGAAAAAGACCCTTGGGTTCTTGCTCTGTAACTACTTTGTGAAGCCTGAGTCTCCACAAACATGGGCGTGAGAACAGTACTGCGGTAGCGCCAACTGGAATTAACAGTGTAATCCTAAATAAGAAGAGATGTAGATAAACAAAATCAAAAGCATAGACATAAAAAACTGCCCAGTTCAATCCACTGCCCAGTCTGTACTTTACCTGAAATTTACACTCTGAAAGAGGATGTTCAAACATTTGCCTGGTATAATCTGGACTCTTGCTTGTCATTTCAAGCAGCAGATTTGTAGCCAGGCTAAGATAGTGCTTTTCAATCTTTGGAGAGTATAAAGTAAACAAAAGGGCTAACATACGATCCATTGTTCCAGCTGGTAATCGTGTTTCAGAGCTCCAGAAATTCCTGATAATCAGCCTAAGAACATGATAAAATACAATTAAACTTTTGTAGGTCTATACCTCATTCAAACAAAGTGTCCCCCAGACGGCTGAAAAAGAAACACAGATGTTACGTGTAGCTGCGGTATTTACAGCAGCACAAACTTTTTATCCTTTGGCATCTTGAGCAGATCCTGGCTGTTGTTAGGCAGCCAGGATGCTGCTCTCTCAGGAACTGCCTCCCTAGATCTGGTGTCCTTGTCTCGTCTCTCAATCCTGCTCTCTACGCTGTCCAGTTTGTCAGCCTTTGTCCTCTTTGTACCTGTTCAGTCCCTGTCCTCTTGCACTGTCTGACTCTCTAATCATCCATATAACTGCAAAGCTGCCACTGGGGACAAGACCTGCTGCGCAAGTCTATCTCACCATTACGGGCCTAGCAAAGACCTGCCCAAGTTAGACTCTGCACCCTGGTATACTACGCCCCTGAACAATATATTTATACACACCATGACAATCATAACAGATGTTTATAGGTGTCCCAGCAAGTATAATTAAAACAAATTACACTAATCTAACAGCTTAACACCAGTAGTGACAATTGGTTAGAGGAGAACCATAACAGATAGTAAATTTTAAACATTCATTATGAAAACAAGACAAAGACTGGGTATGTAAGAAGGCAATGCTTGACATTGGGTTTGATACATACAGGAAAGTACAATCAATGTATTACACACAATGGACCAGTCAGGTTGTATAGTAAAAGTACTTGGTGGTCTGAATGATCTAGTCACACAGCAGTGTTCGTTGCAGGACCGAGTTTAATTTGAACATGAAATATGTATGTTTTAGATACAACTCAGAGTAAAGGGAAAAAAAACAGGCAGCAAGTCTGATGAGAAGTGATTATTGCAGTGTTGTCAATGAAAACAGACATTCTGGGTAACTGATATAGGAACGTGCAAATATCATTGGGAGGGCATAAATACCCTTACAAAATTAGGATAGTGAGGATTACTCTTAGTAATTACTAATAATAAAATTGAACACTAAGTATCGTTGCTCTGATGTTTATAGATTGTTGTACAAAACATTCTCACTCATTTGCTTGTCACTCAATCTGGCTTTAGGTCCTTTTTTGTCGCATGTACCTACCCACAAAGACTGTCATTAAATAGGTTCACAGATGTTTGAAAGAAAAAAAGTGTGTGTGCTTTGACAATATCCAGAGTTTTAAATAAGCACAACTTACTGGAGCTCCGCATTTCCATCAACCAGTCCTTCAAGCAATGTCTCTTTAGCCAAGTTAAAAACTTCCTGTGAGTCACTATCGGACTGGCTTTCAGAGTCACTAAAAGGTAATATAAAAGATAATATAAAGGTAGTATATAGAATTAACTCCTGATTTTGTGGTATCACAGAAAATCAGAGTAAAGCACATGTTCAAAGCCCCTTTCCATTTGACAACAAGATAGATAGCAAATGCCTTCTGAATGGTAGAAAGTTACTGGTGAATTAAATAAAAATACGATAACTCAATTAATACAGGAAACAATGCAGGAAACAAAAAAGTTTACATTTTACTAACAGGGTTTCAAATTCCAAAGGTTAAATGGCTTTACCTGTAATTGTCATAGATCCACATGAGAATGTCATACATACGTTCACGACACACAGGAAAATTGTGTGACCTAAATATGGTAACATTTGGCAAAATTTCGCGTAGTTCAACAGGTTTCAATTTGGCTTTCATCTTGTATATTATATCTAGGCACACTAGCTGCCTTTCATCATCTCTGAAATTGGAAAAGACAGAAAAAGGATGTTCTATACATGTTTAATAATACCAAGAAGAAATGTTATCTATTACACCAGTACACATAACCAGGGATTCTGAAAAGAGATCAGCATTGTCACTTGTAGCACTTGAAGTTTCTGAAAGAAGAAGAGGTAGTATGGTGCAAGCAATCATGCAAATTTCTTATAAATGATGTGTATTCCTAACAGTGCTGCCAAGGACATGTAACCATCGGTGCAGCTGAAATGGGAGCTCCATTGCACTCTGTCTGCACAAGAGAAGCCAATATAAAAGGAAGTTGCACCCTGTGCTCCTCTGGGTATACAATGAACAAAAAAATTATCTGTATTAATGTAAAAACAATTAAAAATAAGGTGACAAAACAAACACAAAGTAATAAATTAAATAATTTGCAGCAATGTTAAAAGTGCTTTCTAGCTGACAAATAAATACATTGTGCCAAATAATATTTAATACAACAATACTCTTTTCTAGATTTGTGATATTATTTTTAATAATGTGGGAAGTCTAAATCTCAAAGTTTTAAAGAGGCAAAAGGAATCAATGTTACCAGTTAAATATGACGGTCTTCCCCAGGATGCCATGTACCTTGTACAAGCCTGCTGTCAATGCTCCCAGTGCTCTTTCTTATGAGCTTATAAGACTAATGTCACTGATTGTAGTGCTGGTGTGTGAGCATATCAGGTTTAGTCTGTGGTTCAGCTTGTTATCAGCATTTAAGAAGCGGGTCTCAGGAGTGCAGCAGTTTCTCAGAGGTAGTAAAAATTCACTCTGAATGGTTAGAAATCCCTTTCAGGTGAAAAAGAAAGAAACACTGCTCCCTTCTGTTGAGACCTCACGCATAAGTGACTTAGGTGCTGTTCTGTGTACGCGTGTGTATTGTGTATCTAATTCACTCCTAAGTGTGAATCAGGGCCAGGGACACTAACTATTATATATGCCAGGTGTAGAAATCCTAAGCTTGAAAAGCAGTCTCTGCATGAGGGGGACTTTGGGATGGATACTTGTCTGAGACAATTTCAGGTCTAGAGGCGGCAATATCCTTCATTATCTGACAGCCTCTGGACAGTCTCCAGCGCAGGGCGCTCTGGAAGTCGGTTTCAGAATAAAACAGAAATATTCCTTTCACAGGAAAGAGGTTTTGGGGTTTTACTCCAATCTTTATTTTACTGGATCAGAAGCCAGTTGAATCATTCCATTCTATCATGAACATCGTAATCCTCAATACATGGGCTCCAGTTGATTAGTTCATGGGACCTAATACCAGTTTAGAGTTTGACACTAACTACCGCCTGAAGGTTGTTCATATGGGTAATGACGATCTTAGCTGGTCTTCTTTGTCCACAATTGTTATCTTAGCTAGAAAATCTATTGTTGAAGATTCATCTTATTTTATCCTAACATCTTTTCCCGACAATGATTTTTCTGGACGCTTATAGCTAGTTAATCGATGTGCCCAAGTCTTCATTAATTCCTGCAGAAATAATTATTTTTTCTTGACTCTTATTTAT
>WWET01000129.1:698218-729053 GCA_011038615.1 Limnodynastes dumerilii | reverse complement strand
ATATATATATATACATACACATACATACATACAAACATACATACTTATAAGCTATATTACAAAAGTTGTTCAATGATAAAAAAAAAAAGTATTAATTCATAAAAACATTACAAGTATAAATGTCTTTTTGCATTACTGATAACATAATTAGTTAGTAACTGTTAGGAAAACAGACCACCAGGGTGTGGAGTCTAACCAGAGCCCGGTGTTCACTGGAGCCCCTAATGGTGGGGACAGGCTGGGCGGCGGAATTTGCTGAGGATAACAATAAAGATAAGTTTAGCTCTACTAATAATATGAATTAATAATTCATTATCACTGAACAACTTAATTTTTTTTAACTTTTTTTTTTACCTATAACAGTCATATCATTATTATTCATATTCATACCATAACTTTCACTAGTGCATTAGTTTTTGTTTATTTGTCTTTAAAATATAAAGTCAAAAGCGAATTCCTGTAGTAAAATGATCTTGGATTAAAACAATGATCATGTAAGCAATACGTTCAATGTACCATTCTCAAACAGAGGGACTTTTAATGACAAATGCTACAATCACTCATCAAAGCTATACACTGGTTTATGAATTTTCTTCTTAAAAATAATTACCTTTTCTTTCTTTTCTGAGAAGAGAAATGCATTGTAGAATTTGCTCTCGGTTTGAGTGCAGGCCACAACGGAGACAGCACAATTGTATGCAGCACAATGGTATTGCCTTCTCTTCTCAAGTAGCTTAGTTTCACCGGACATGTTCTCAGTATATGCATCATAACAAGACCTTATAATTAGGAGGACACAAATAAAACTAAACTGAAAACTACAATTTCCATTTACATGTGTATTTTAGTAAATGATGATAACAATACCTTAATATGGTTTGCTTTGTCCCCATATATACAGATCAACTAGCTATGCCTGATTTCTTTTTAATGGATGAGCTAGCATATATTAAAAACAATTATGAGGTGAGAGTGTTGATTACAAGTTTATGACAAGTTAAAAACCAGTATAGGTAAGTCTATGCTCCCTACAAGGTAATATCTATCTGTGGCTTAAAAATGGAACCAGATGATAAAATAAGAATTCCTATGTACAATAAACACTAATCTTATTTATAATTATAACTTGGTGTTTTTAACGCCGACATCATGTTTTCCCTTGAGGAGACACTTTTATTTGTGGCAATTTGAGAAGCAAAGAAAATACTGCATAAGCGGTTTTAGATGTAAAATGTATCATTCATTTGCCTTTAGTTCTTCACGTATGAATAAAATCAAACCTCGTTAAGAACTTACTTCATTAATGTCTTGGTAAGTTGTTTCCCTTCTACATTTGTTGATCCTTCAAATGCATGGTTTATTCTGGATTCTTTGGAAAAAATATCTTCTTTTGACAGACGAGAATAAAGAACTTCCAGCATTTTGTAATTACCCATTTTAATTGTAAGCTGTGTATCAAAGATGGCTTCAGACATCTGGAACATAAAAATCCATAAGCAAATAAGGCAAAGCTTTAAACAAATAATAAAAAAATAATATCACTTTAATAAATTTAAGTCAATTTAGGATATATTTGTTTTTTAAGTGTTAGTTTGTTGGGACTATCAAGGTAAAATAAAGAATTTTATAGTGGATTATAGAGGAGATCATAGAGACCTTAGAAAAAAATCCCAATAACCAAATAAAACTCAGATGTGAGATATGTTGTTTGTGCCAATCTATGCAAACATGACATTAATGACTAAAACCATCTGCTGATAACAAAAATTATTACTGCTAAATAAAACATATGAAAACTGCAGAAAAGTGAATCACCCAATTAGAAGTAAGAAAAATGCAGGAATCACAGACTTTGGAAGAAATGTGAAGTGTGCGATACCTTTCTATATGACTCTAATGGCTGTCCATATTATTATTATTATTGTTGTTTATTTATAAGGTGCCACAAGGTGTCCGCAGCGCCGTACAAAATACAACAACAAAATACAGTACAGACATACAGCGTTGGGATGGACAGCATAGTACATATTAAATACAATATGAATATAAAAATATCTCAAAATTACAATAAATGTAGCAAGCACAGAACACAAGGCAAAATGCGAGGTGACAAGCTTGGAAGATCAGGTAGCAGGGGATAGAGCGCAGTGAGAGGATAAGAGGGAGCCACCAGGTGGGGACGGGGTAAAATGGTAGCAGAGGGGGACAAGAGGGTATGAAGTGAGGGGGGAGTGGTGGAGGAAGGAACAACACTAGGATGGAGGGCCCAGCTCACGTAAGCTAACACATTGTGTGGGAGGGAACTTACAGAAGACATAAGGAGGGGGAAGGAAGTGGACTGCTGGTGTTAGCGGAGGAGAGAGGGAAGGAATAGAAGGGATAGTAGAAGGATGCAGTGAGGATGTTAAGTGGAGGAGGGGTAGGCTATCCTGAACAGGTGCGTTTTGAGTGAACCAAATCTGGCATATTTACAGCTGTTTAAGTATTGTTTACTGGAGAAGTGAGAGCATATGGCATTTCAGTGTTATGGTGCTTGGAAACCCATAACCATGTTCTACATGCCTACATTTTTTAATCAATTATGCCTCATACTATCAATTGGCTATACTATCTGTCTATTCACACACACTGCTGAATATTGTGCAGGATGCCCACTTGCCACGATAAGAGACATCTGCAGGCACCTTGTGATATCTGGCACCAAGACATTATCAGCAGATCCTTTACTTCCTGTAAGCTGCGAGTTGGGATCTGGGGAATTTGGTGTCCAAGCCAACAACTTGAACTCTCTGTTATGTTCCTGAAAACCATTCCTGAACATTTTTTGCATTGAGCCAGGAGCCCAGGACCCAGGGCCTCACACAGCCTTCGCTGGCTTGCCTTCTTCTCAGAGTGCAGGTCTGAGCATACATTGTCAGATATTAGCTATGCACTTAGACCATTCACAGACCCATAGTTTCAAAACACCTGGAGAACCACAATTTGACCAGGACTGCCATTATCCATATCATAGGGAGGATATAGGATTTACAAATTAATTCAATTGAATTGCCCAATCTGGGCAAGGCCCTAAGCAACACCCCTGGTCTTGTGTCCCCCAGATTGGATGAAAGTAAAATCAAAAGAAAACAACATATATATCTACTGTATACGATTATTTGGATATCACAATCAATATTGATAAATGGACTAAAATATACCTTTGTGAAAGTACCCTTGAGAGTATTTATCAAGAGACAAATGATGTTGCTGAAAAACTCTTTCAAGGCATCAGTGTTACAGTTCCACATGAAAGGTAAAAGACAGCGGTCAATTACAGACTGTCTGATTGTATTTGACAAATCTTCCTTCTTGAACATGTTGTACAAAGTATCCATTAAAATAACTTGTTTATCACAGCGACTCCTAGATAACAAGTAAAAAGCAATGTACATTAAAACCCAAAATGAGATTATCAGGAAGTTACAGTTTATTTTTTCATTTATTATCATTTAGCTACATTTAACAACTAGTTTGCTGATTCTGTTTGCAATCCTTGCTGCAGGACTATCCTGACCTACATCTAGGTTTAAGAAAATGTACACTTGATGCATAATTCAAATTATTTTAATAAAATGTGACCACAAGATACAATGTCCTGACTTCCACATAAAACAGATACTGCACATACATTAGAAGAATAGTAATTATACTGTGTTTACAGTCTAAAATCTCTTCCACACAAACACAGCAAGTATGGTTTAGTAACATGGAAGGAGAATGGTGTGTAATGCAAAAACTGCACAATTATCTGGTGATCTGATAAACACAGAAAACTGGCTAATTGAGTAAATAAAGCATGATGTGTATGTCTTCTCAGCACCATTCTCTGGTGTTATTTCAGCATTACATAAATCATGCACAGCAACCGATTGTCTGGCTGGACTGTACAATATATAGACAGTTTAATATAGTCCTTTTTATGTGCTAGTTATCTGTCAATGCCATTATAATAATTAGAAAGTCCATAAACTAACACCACATCTGTTCCAAATGACTTAAGGGATTTTCTCAAAAGCTAGTAAACAAATAACACTGGGTCCACACAGTAACATGGAGCAAAAAAAAAATGCATCTGTGCTGCATGCAGCCCCTGTGCCGCAGGTTTGACACGTCTGTATTAGATGTCACTGTTTTATATTAATTAAGAGTCTGTTCCAGCAGTAAAGTGGTCATCATATACCTCACCTTTGAATAATTTTCGTGAATGTGTTTTGAAACAATTCTTCCATTAAGTGTTTGGTGTCCCGACAAAGAATTTCTGCCATGAGTTGTAGCAACATTGGACTTTCAGACAACTCGAGTGCATCCAAGAACTAAGAAAAACATGACATTTTAAATAACATTTCCCATTTGCTTGGAAATATATAATTACTGTAAATAATAAACATACTATGCTTACGAAAAAAATATGTGTTCACTGAACCACACCACTGAATGCAGTCTGTACGGAGGATTTATATTTAACTCAACTATATCTCATTCATCTGGGATAGGAAGCAAAAACATTTTACATTCTCAGATATATTATGGAACTTCATTATTATTATGATTATCGTTTATTTATGAGATGCCATAAGGTGTCCGCAGCGCCGTACAAAAACAGTACAGACATACAGGGCATAGATGGACAGCATACTACATAATAAAATACAATATAAATATAAAAATATCACAAAAATACAATAAAGTGAAGCAAGTACAGACAGCACAGCAAAATATGAGGTGTCAAGCTCGGAAGATCAGGGAGAAGGGAATAAAGCGTAGTGAGAGGTTGAGAGGGAGCCACAAGGTGGGGACGAAGTAAAAAGGTAGCAGAAAGGGACAAGAGGGTAAAAAGTGAGGGGGGAGTGGTGGAGAAGGGAACACTAGGACAGAGCTCACGTGAGCTAACACACTAAGTAGGAGGGATGAAGTTACAGAAGACATTAGGAGAGGAAAGGAAGTTGACTGCTGGTGTAAGCAGAGGGGGAAGGAAGGAAGGAAAAGAAGGGATAGATATAGGATGCAGTGAGGATGTTAAGTGGAGGAGTGGTAGGCTAGCCTAAACAGGTGCATTTTGAGTGAGCGCTTGAGGACCTGCAACGTGGGGGAGAGCCTGACCGAGGAAAGGAAGTTATTCCAGTGCAGATGTGCAGCATGGGGGAAGTCCTGGACATGGACGTGAGATGTGGTGATCAGTTGAGAGGTCAGACAGAGGTGGTTAGCAAATGGAAGTTTGGCAGGAAGGGGTTTGCATGTTGATGAGAGAAGAGGGGTAGGGAGCAGTGGATGAGGAGTTGGCCTTAAATGAGAGGGTAAGGAGTTTAAAGAGAGGTATGAAGCGGACAAAAAGCCAGTGGAGGGTTTGACATAAAGGAGAGGCCGAGGTAAAGAGGCATGAGAGGAAGAAGAGCCTGGAAGCAGCATTGAGTATAGATTCCACCTATTTTAGTCACAACCAAGAAGCTCCCTAGGCTGCTGTGGAGACTTTAATGGAAATTAATCTGTAACCCTAAATGGTTAATCCCTATTGATTTTCCCCAGTAGCTCACATTGATGAGATTTACCCCTTTATAGACACCTAAGCTTGGTGTGTACGTTCTGTCAACAGATAAAAAGTCTGAGGTTAATGGCTGTAAAGGCACATTAAGATCAAGGGTATTTTAGGCAAGAAAATATTAACTTACTTGATTAAAGCTATTTATAAATGTGGTATAGTGTTATATCACACAATTTAATAGTTTTCACTTTATAACTCTATAATACTTAAAACTTTCTTATACAGTGGGTCAATTTAAGATTTGTTGGATTGTCTGAGACCTTACTCACCTTTTTTATACTGTCCACATAATTATTGTACTTTAAGGTGCCTTTGGGAAATTCATCTGATTTCATTGGAAAATTTAAGGCAACAAACTGGTCAAGTGAATTTTTTAAATCCATCAATCTTTCTTCTCTCAAATTGGTGAAGAAAGGAAGAATTATTAGAGCCTGACTCTACAAAAAAAATAAAACAGGTTTTTCATAATAAAGTTCAGTTCAACAAGAAATAGTCATACATCGTAGGTTGAGAAAAAAAAAAAGCCAAGGACCTAAGTTTTCACAATAAATCACTACCAAAACAAAAGCCATTCTGTAAAATGAATACAGTTTGAAGCAGTAACATAATAATATCATTTTACGGTGTCCTAATCAATTAATGCAACCGGATGTAAGAGCAAAACGAAACAGAGAAATAACCTGCTAATCGCTCTAGTGTATGGCCAACTTAAGTTAAACAAGACAAAACATAGCAACTGAATAGTTAATATACATATTTACCTTCAAATTCAGTCCAAGTTGCTGGTCAGTGAGAATGCTTGTATAAGTCTTAAATACTACATCAAAAGCTGGGTTGTTTGTATCAGAAGACACAGAAGAATCAATCTGAATGGAAAATCATTAATATTATTATTTATTTTAAACTGAACAGCATTATCTTTACTCTAGAACAGAGATATGATCTACCCGGGTTTTTAGTGGCAATCTGAAAAGGGTATTATTCTGCTACCTGTGGTACTGCAGACAATGGATGGTGACATTTCCTGGTTATGGCCAGTGGAATTAAAACCATGGACCCCCCTCAATACAGAGTGGGACACCCTAACAGGAAAAAAAAAAAAAAAGAGGGAACCCTGTTCAAGATGGGTAAGGTTATCTTGTATCTGGGTCCCTGGGATAAGGACTAGAAGCACCCATCCTGTGCATATAATGGTATCTTCCTTCCTGGCGGAATTTCTCTAGTACACACTGGTGCTGGGGAAATATTGTGTGCATTTTTCAGTCCTGGCCTGCAGGCCTGAGCAGTTCCACTCCCTTTATCCTTATTAGTGTCAGAGAAGGCGTGAGGTGTTAAAGCCAAAGCATTTCAGCTGATATGATACTAACTGCTGCATGAGCGCTTTCCAGGCCCCCCAGCTTGTTGTGGAAAAAAGGGCTAAATGTCCTATTAACACCTTAGAGTTAAATATATTAATAGTAAATACTTAAATATTCTCTCTCCTAACTTTACTACCCACTTTTCCTATGGGGGGAAGCTAGCCACGATCTGTTTACATGTTTCAGATGCCGAGCCAACCCTCCCAGTGGATGGAAACATTATTCTCACCATGCAAGAACTGGCTCCATGAACTGCCACGTGAAGTATATATACCTTGCTTGGGCAAATCCTGACAATGGCAGATTTCTCCTGCATAATGGTGTCTAGTAGTGGCCACTAAACCTTCCTTGGAGTTTGTAGCCTCTACTGAACTGACTGTGCCTGTTTGGCCTAAGGATTGGCAGCAGTCTGTTATCGGCAACAGTCCATGTCATCCTCATTTCAGAGGTTGTTTGAGGGTCAGGCCATGTCAGCATTACCCTCCTCCCCTAGTTCTCTTTCTAGAGCACTTGGACTCTGAAGTCCTCATCAAATCGCTTAAGGGGCATGGATCAAACAGTAATGACCTCAATTTACAAAAGAATTCTGCTAGTTCTCACAGAGTTGAGTAGCAGGTTCTAGTAGTCCACCAGATTATTAGTCTGACAAACCGGGTGAGCTCACCACATGTAGTCTCTTTTTCCTCAAGAGATGTTATCCGCTTTCCCCTTATGTCAGGCTGAGGTGTAGAAAAAGGAACAGGTTCTCCAGAGCCTGAAAGAATTGGTCTGACGTGCTCCTATTAAGGACTTCACAATGCAGGACCAAATCCATTGAGAAAATAAGAGAGGAAAGTTACACCTGGGCAAATTAATATTGATCTCAGGGGGAGTTAAATTAAATGTATTCTTTGTATGCAAGGATATATCTTTGCTTGTGTTTACTGCACACAGATAGTGACCAGCTTTACTTCTAGACTATAATTTAAACCTGGGCTAGGAAATGCCAACTCTCAACTCCTATACTGTTTGCAACAGATGAATTATGACTCCCCTGAAATCAGCCTAGTTTGCCCAAGTTTTCAAACTCTGCGTCTGGTCCATAGTTACTGGTCAGAAATGTTTCTTTTGTTTGAAAAGCAGCTCATTCAGTAAAGTTGTATTTAAAAAAAAAAAAAAATTGTTTGTCTTGGTAAATATATATATATCATGATTCCCTTTTGTCTGTAAACATTGTGTGTTTACACACAAGATCTGGGTGAGAGAAATCAAGCCAAAAATAAAAACATACGAAACGAGATGTATTCCTGCATGCAAAGAATACAATTTACTTGACTCCCCCCGAAAACAACATGGTTTTGCCCAGGAGTAACTTTAAGTTCTTATTTTAAGAAGATTCTTAAGTGTGAATCAGGTCCTAAGGTCTTATTTTAAGAAGATTCTTAAGTGTGAATCAGGTCCTTGGTTAATATTCTATGACAAAAGATATTCTCTGTAACATTTTGAGACATGCTAAAGAAGAACCAACAATGAAACATAAGGAGATTAAATATAGATAAAACAGTGTTTCTCAAACAGTGCACTGTGGAACAATACCTCCAACAGGAGAAAAAGCACTGAAAGACCTTGATTAAGGAAATAATTCCACAATTTGTTCCACACTGCACACACACCGACCCCTTTCGGGTCAAGCTTTCGCCCAGTCCAACCCTGACAAAATGTCAGAGTCAGCTGTGACTTCCTGCAGTGTGATGCTGATGCGACCTCACATAAGCATCAAACACAGCACCACTGAAGACAGCACCAGGAGAAATGAGGAACACTAAAAAGGTAAATAATGTATAGGGAAGCCGGAGATACCTGCTGGGGAATACTAGGGAGCAGCAGACACATGATGGGGATACTGGGGAGGCTGCTGACACATGATGGGGAAGTGTTTCTTTTCAAAATAAGATTTATTTCTAAATAGGATGTCCTCACCTTACACTATAAACTGCTAGAAAATAACACACCAAACTTATACAAGTTGTTAAAAATATACTTAAATATTTATAAAAATGTGTGTCATCTCCAGTTGCAAAACGACACAATAAAAAAATGACAAAATGACTATAGCAAATATTAACAAACAGATTGGAATGGTCCTTGTGTTCACATCCCCATAGCCTTAGTTTTGGAATAGGGCTGGGAGGAATATGGAGGATCAGCTGTTAGGTATGGATGTGGTAAAGATTTTACTTAAGTGAAAAGCAAATGTAATACCTAATCATTTGTAAAAAGAAAAAATCACGTTATTCATAAAAGTAAAATGTTTAAAAACTTCATCTTAAAGCTGTAGACTATTTGCAACTTCATTAGATGTTTAAATTTGTATCTATGAGGGGACAAGCTATGAGACATTATCATAAAAAATAAAGAAAGGAAAGAGTACCTGTAAAACTTTAGCAAGCAAGGTTAAAACAGACATTTTACGTTCTGGAGAAGAATTCTTGTCCCACCAGCTTTCTAATGTCATCCAGTTTGATAGCACTGCGTTTACCAACTGAATACCTTGTTGCTTCCGAACTGCGCGTTGTCTGAAGGTTTGATCCAACATTCCATTCAAGACGGTGCTTACCTGTCAACGGAAAGAGTCCAGTTCTATCTATTATCAAAATTATTTTAGGCCTTGTGATTTATGCACAATGTCCCTCAAGTGATAAAGTGAAAGCATTAACCACTATTATCAGAAAGGAAGTTTTTCTTAGGTTACTTTTACTGCATTTTCTCTGAGGTTATATGAGAAGGCACATAAAGCATAAAGAAAAGAATTACTCCTGTTCCTTTATTTTACAGCTACTAATCTGGAGACATGTAGCCATAAAAAAGGTTTTTATTAGGTCTAAGTGTAGACCTGAGCAATACCATATTGAACTGCAAGGGGAGACAAATTTATATTGTGAAAGCACAATTATAATTGAAACGTGAAGTTTCTTAGCTCAACTCTATTTTATACATTAAATATAATGCTTTGCAGTATGTGAGTTCTATGTGCAAAAGTAAAGTATTTTATCTACAGTAGCACCCCTTATTTTGCTAAATGGTGTAGGCGAGCTGTACACCCACACCTGTTTGCCCTTACTCTCAAATTTTTGATCATCCACAAAGAGTAAAACTAAGACCATGCATTCCAGGGTTAATCTCTGTAACTTCTTACACTTTTAGATAATGATATATAAGTACTAAAAAAAACTTTTTCTTTCAGGATTTCTAAAAATAAATAACATATCAAAAGAAGATTCAGTCAGTCTAGAGGGAACCAGAACTCTCTTCACTTACTATACCCACAACAGTGCAAAGCATGCTGCACGAAGATCCATCTAAAGATAAAGATCGATCAAGAGAACCAGAAACAATCAAAAAGATCTAAACATTCAGAAAAACAACCATATCTCAAAGAGTGTACGATGTATTCCACCTCCCAGCAGTGCCATCCCATGAGTATATGTTACTGAAATGAAACAATGCACTGCCCCTGTAGGTGGAGTGCAGCCCAGTGTCAGTTTTTGCCCCTAGTACAATTAGACAAGTGTTGAGAAAAGAACCAGATTTCAAAGAGCATGTAATGTTGTCTCAGAAAAGGTCAGTTTACACTGAGATATAGTGCATGATGTATTGCTCGATATGCTCACATTACTTGTTGCTTTGTTCTAAAAATCACTCAAAAAGACAAAACTTATTACCATTTTGGGGTTTTCCGTAGATGATTTAAGCAGACGCAGCACAGCCACATCCAAATTTTTTAACAGTTGCAGGTTAATAGTCTCAAAAAACAAGTTGTAAAAATACTCCCCATGAGAAAAGTTGATGAAACTTCTCTGGGAGCTTCCTGATAAAGGTACAGTTAATACCACTGTATTAAGCAGAAGGCTCACAAGTTCTTCACACTGAAAGGAAATAAAAGTAATCGTTAACCATCATATAAATCTAAAAGGAAACACATTGTTCAATTTATGAAAATATATTATTTTTGCATATAATTAAATGTTATACACAGTCAAAATCTTTTAGACCTTTATTTACCTCCGTGCAGTGCAGTATTGATATTTTTGTTAATTTATCTATAAGCGCAATAATCTTTCATATGTTTCTCGTGTTCCCCCCCAAAAAAGTAACAAAACGGAAATAAATTAGGTTAATGTACTGCACCTGTGACTAAATCAATAGAAAAATATTCTTATTAAAAACAGTTTCTATATAAACACCCCTATCTAATACTGTGTACACACTATACAATTATTGGGTTCATCAGCCAATAATCTGCTGATCGAACCAATTATAGGTAGTACATGCTGGACCGTTTTGTTTAAACACTCATCAAATAATTGACTTGGCTGGTATGCTTAAACAATCCCTCCATCACTGTGCACAGCCTATCTGGATGACACAGTGCCAGTGGCGCACCAGGGGTGGTTTCTGGTTTCCCCCATATGTGGGGTATATTGCGGTCTAGGATTGGCATGTGTGTGCAATGTACAGACACCTAATATACCCCACATGCATTACACATATTGGAATCCTGCGTTTGCAGGTTAGGAAGTAGAACCGTATTCAGACTAGCAGACTATATCGTATACATTCGTATCTTCCCGTTTTTTTACTACATGCGTAGTAGATTTTTTACGTAATCTACGTATATTTTCCTTACGTAGATTGCGTATATGAGGTCTTAAAGACCACATATATGCAATCTACGTAAGGAAAAGATAAGTAGATCACGTAAAAAATTTACTACGCATGCACAGTAGTAAAAAACTGGAAAATACGGACATATATCATATACGTCCGCTAGTCTGAATACAATCTGTAGTTAGGAACTCATCCCGGTTATCAGACAGTGTGTACACTCTTTATGATTTTCGAAGTTTCTGGACAACTGTTGGGAGCCATGAAAAAAATAAAAGTGTGCACCCAGCTTAACGTATCCTGTACAAAGGCTTTAGTACCAACATGCTCTATAAATACAGATAATATTTAGTACAATTTTATATTTACAACAATTACTATTAAAGAGAACAATAACTTTAAACAGATATAAAAATATTACCTGTGTACTTAAATTAAAAGCCAGCTGGAGCAGCCCCTCTGCAAGATGTTTACTGTTGATGTCTAATGATGGGAGAGATTTTCGTTCATCCCCTGGAGCAATACCTTTATAAACAACTGATAGGAGTTTGGAACCAACAGAAAAGCTAAGACCTGCAATCTAATATCAAAAGATTGTTTACAGGAAGCAGAAACCACATAATTGTTAACTTTAGTTTAAAGTAAACCCTTTCTCATGAAGTAAGAACGGTTATATACATGGCACTTCCGTACCCTGTACCCTATCTTAACATTTACCCAACAGCCAATGAGGCTAGGACATAATGGCAAATCGTACTTTTCTTTATGTTTAGCATACCACCTCCCGCCCACAGTACACACATACATGTAAGCATTCAAAATACCTTGTTCAACATATTTTATAATCTGTTATAATAAATAGGGAACATTTGCCCTAGGTTCCTCACCTCTGATTTCAAAATGGAATCCAGTAAATGGGCTTTGTGCAGCTGCTGGCAAGCAGAGAGAATGGCACCAAGTTTAATGCAGTCACGTCTCGCATCTGGATTATACAAATCAACAACGCACAGCTCTTTAATGCTATTCACAGTAACGAGAAAGAACAAGAAAAGACAGAAATATGGTGTTAAAAGTGAAATAAACTGCGACCAAACATATTTTAGCTAATGATTGTACTCAAAGCTGTTATCACTGCAAAATATTATTCCTCTGATTTAATTCACCAGCCATACTGTACACAGTTAATAGTTCCCAATAACACACAACATTGTCTTGGCAAATCATTATATCTATTCTTAAAAAAAACAAAAAACATTTAATTCTTTAATGTAAGCTGAAAGTTGACATAAGGGTCTATCATTTAATCGGTAACAAAATGAGAGCAGTACTACAGGAATCCTGTACCGTTCCATAGTTATTTTTTTCTTCAAGACCATCTCCAGAGGCTTCTTGTAAGGTGAGTTCACTAGAGATTTCAGCAAACATACGCAAATATTTGGAAGATTCTTCATCACTTCAACATCTGCTGTGTTAAAGCCTATGCTAGATGGATCACACACAGTGACTGTGCTTAACTCCCACATAGAGACATTCAGTAATTCCTTTTCAAGAGTCTAGAAATAAATGACAAGAAACACAAAGAATTTATGGGCAGGGTTATATAACCTTCTTTATTTAGCCATAGGGACAGATTCAATTAAACGCAATGGGGCGAATTCACAACACCGTCATTTTTTACATACGTGCCTAATATTGCGATTCTAGATACTACGCATGCATATTAACTATATTACGCTATCTATGTAACATTTTTAAAGACCGCATGTACGCAATCTATGTAACGAAACGCTACGTAGATAGTGTAAAATTGTTACTACGCATGCGTAGAAGCTAGAATCGTAAAATTAGGCACGTGTGTAAAAAAAATACGGTGTTGTGAATCCGGCCCAATGACAGGATTAGGTGCGAAGTGCGCATATTCCTGTCTATTACAGTAGTTAAACATAGGAGAGTTTATGGGGTGAAAGATAAGATCTATGATGTAGATTCTTGTGATATGTTCTGGAGGCACATCACATTCAACTTGTGTGATATAAAGAGTGTTTTATTTTTTTTTAGTCTTTCAAATGTAAATGCAAAAACAAAAAAACAAAACAAGGAAAAAAAACAAAAAGAAATGCTCACCTTCTGAAAATCTGGAGGGCAAATCTCCAGGATCATAGTTACAAACTCTATAATTCGCACGGTAATTGTGCATTTGATGTGATTATACTCCTCTCCCTCCTGTGGACTGAATACATTAGATTTGGAGACCACCTTGAAGCACGCTTGTGCTGCTGTGATGTCCTCCATGGAAAGACTATTGATGAAGAAGTGTAACGCTCTGAGAAAGGACGAATTTTGTGCTGAACCTGAGGAAAAACACATCTCGTATTAAAAAATACAACCCAACGTCTAGTGTTTGGTAAATTTTTCGTTCTTCTGATGCAGGATAGTTAGCACTGAGATCATTTGGAGTATGAAATTGAAAAAGCAAAAGACAAACAGGAAGGGGAAAATATTTACAGGTATAACCACAACCCAGAAGATATGGCTTCATTTGAACTACAGGGACAAGTAAACCTGAACTGCCCAGTAACATCTATTTCCTCCCCAAAAAATATAAAATGACAAAAAAAATTTCAATGAAGGCAAGAAAACACAGCAAAAAAACCACAAAACTGTTTTCTACTCTTGTGAGTAGAAGACAGACCTACAATAGTGTTGTTGGCAACAATAATAAAATGAATAAATGGTTTTAAAAATGGGAACACATATTGTGAAAGCAGTTTAGAATCAGAGCTGTCAGATAGGGTATAAATAACGCTAAGAGACACCCCCCTTAATGACATGAAAAAGACTCCACTGAGTTGAAACACACTAGTTGGAAAGAGATACTGATCACCAGGATCCTGCGTATGAAGACAGCTGTACTCAGGGACACTGTAAAAGCAATATATATTTGTATAACATTTAATGTATCATAAGAATAATCTCTCAAGTGAAAGAGATGGATATCTCACTCCAGTGAAGGGTTTTGATATAGAATTATCAGGTTAATACACCAATTGTATTCACAAAAGGGTATTCCAGATGAGTGGTGAACTGATTCACGATTACTAGAAAAACACATTGCTTATTATATACTATGGGGTCCTTTTAAGGCACTTAAATAATATCACACTATCTTTTTGTTTGTGCACTTTCTTACTGTGCATCTGTGGGGTTGAATCCTATTGCGCTGTGGCACAGGGCCCGATTCAATTACCGAAAAATCCTTCGCCAGCGTATTTTTAACGCAATTTTTTTTTAAATTACACTGCGATTTTTTTTTGCTATTCAATTATTTTTTTGCGTTAAAAATACGCCTTTTTTTACCAATAGCGTTAAAAATCCGCCCCTATGAGAGGTGCAGATTTTTAACGCTGCCCTATCTTGTGCCCCAACAGGGCATGCTGATGCTTGTAGAACTACAAGCATCAGCATGTCCATGGATGCCAGGGCATGTGGTAGCATGCCCTGCCATCCAGGGACCGCTGCGCAGGTGCCTAGGTAAAAAAAAAAATACCTTCTTAGAACGTCGCAAATAACCTCCTGCTAGCAGGAAGTACCCGGCGACAGGTTATTGGCCAGTGTCTGTAATAACGTTCTCACAATATTTTAGACTGGCTAATAACCTGTCATTAGTGCCGGGTACTTCCTCCTAGCAGGAGGTGATTTGCGACGTTCTAAGAAGGTATTTTTTTTTTCTGCTTTTTAGCGCAGTGGTAAAAAAAATAATTGAATCAGCGAATTTTTAACGTTCAATTGCCGGCGAAGGCGTCGTATTTTTTCCAACGCAATCTTTTTGAAAACTTCGCCGGCAATTGAATCGGGCCCACAGAGTCCATAATCTGTAGCCAAATCCTGCCACACAAGAGCAAAACAGATTCTGAATGTGCCTGAGTCACCTGATCCATGACATCTAAAGCTAGATACTCAATAGAGTTCATGTGAACATGCTCATTTGTGACCACTTTACACAAGTAGATTATGATCCATACTACCTCTGTGCAGTATCGGATGGAATTTTAAAGTAAAACAGATGAGTAAACAACAATTATCCTTGGGAGTCTCAGACAGAATGTAACCGTTCATCCTGATGTCAATTTGTGCTGTAGTTTCTTGTACTAAATGCAGTGCATTTAACAGGACCAAATGACTGATCAATAGAGTATGCTACAAAATGCAAGTAATTAAATTATATATCTAAATATCAAATAGCGTAAACATAAAAATGTAGCTATAGAACTATACACTTTTATAAATCTACATGTAGGGTGGTAAGTTCTAGAAGTGATCAGGTTATAGCTCAATATTCAGTGACTGATAAGTATAAACTAAAAATCCTCACCTAACAATGTATGCGGCTTTACTACACGCATACCGACAAACGTATTATAACAGTCCAGAGCTGCAAGCAACAAGTTCATCCACTGAATCACAGCGCATAAGGAGAAGGCATCATCAAGATCATGAAGAGTTGCAAGGTGCAAAATTCCACTGCCTTTCCCATTATCAGCTCCTCCACCTTCAAACTTATTGATCAAGAAGTTAACTCCCTTTTTCTCAATAATCTGCTCCAGCCAGGCAGATGGGGATTTTTTATCTGAAATATAAAGGATATTTGGTGATAATATCAAAGTTATTGCTATATATGTTTTAACAGATAGAGAAAGAACAGGAAAAAAAAAGTACAGGCAGAGGACCTAGGAAAGAGGATTTTTGTTGCTCACCATAAAAATGCAAGTAATTAAATTATATTTCTAAATATCAAATTGCAGAAGAAGACAAGTCACACAAGTCAGCTTTAATCTTGCTTAGAAGTGGGGGGAAATTTAACACAAATAGACTGTCCTAATCTACTCTGAGATTTAGAAAGCCATGGCTATCAATCTGCTACAGATCCTTTTAAAGTTAGAAATCTGGCAATACTCATTGCATTATTTATCAGACAGACGCAGCGGGGTTACTGATAATGATTTCTTTATTTCCTTTTATGTCTATGCCAGATATGACATTACAGCATAGTAAGCTCGGTAGAATCTCCATATACAAAATAAAAATAATGTAGGAGTTCCATTTGCAATGTAAATATGCTCTGAGAGGACAACTTAACTCACCCTAACCGATGGGAGTGTGTATTAAGAGGATTCTCTGAAGGCATATATTACCCATTTAACATTTGCTCCAGTACCTCAAAGACAAAGCCTACATGATTGTTGTGGACAATAACTGGCACAAGATGCTTAATGTGGGTTGCTAGTATTATTGCATCCGAGTTAAGCAGTGAAATGAGATGGAATACATGGTCGGATCCTTATCATCCTGACTAGAAAAGTAAATCACAGCAGACAACCCCCATTACAGTCTGCTGATGAGAATGGAAAAGGCTTCTGTTTGGAGACCTTGTAATAAGAAAATAAAAAGCCTTGAGCCCCAATGAGTTTGAAAAAATGAGTAGAATATTCTACTCATATGGTCATTTAATGGGTAATAGATTAAATAAAATTTTAATAGATAATTACAATTAATAGTTTAAAATTATATGGAATGGGATATCATTAAAACATCACCAGAATACAATTTTCCAGATAACTGCATATAAGATTACTACACGTTGTAACTTAAGTCCAGTTCTATTAGCACACGTCCTGAGCACATTGCTTGTGTGTAATAAAATATAAAACAGATCTATAGTTATATAGTTACCTGGTAATAAAGGCACAAATGCAAAGAGCAGCTCCATTGCCTTGTGTCTACAATCAGTCTGGGGTCGTCCACATTGTTCCAAGAGCCACATGACGATATCCGAAAGACAAATAGACCCATCTTGAGGAAATCCTCTAAAATTCATAATTAAAAATAATTAAAAATGTTTACATTAATTGAAAATACAAGAAACATAACACAACTCCTTGACATGTAATTGCTTGAAGACACAATAAAAAATTATTAGTACCGTATATACTCGAGTATAAGCCGACCCGAATATAAGCGGAGACACAATAAAAAATTATTAGTAATCACTATCTAACTGATTTATTAAAACAGTTCTCTGGCATTTAATGCTAGTCACTGTCAGTAAAAGACAACAGAGTTCTGAATTTACACTTATTACTCTAATATTAGTATTTTTGGTACATTGCGTTTATGGTGCCCCTTCTCTTGAGAAATTCTGTGGTGTGAATTCAGTGATCACAGAGAGACATGGCTAACGCTGAAAAAAAATGTATCACAGGTCTTTTTCATTGTGTCAGTACTCTTCCATTGTATAAAGCGCAAATATAATCTCTACCTTCCTTTTTCCTCACAGTACCAAAAAAGGAAACCATAGCCCATTATGTCTACACACAAACACTCCTCCAAAAACTTAGTCAAAATTGTTTAAAACTTCTAAATGGAGGATTGCACAGTGGCAAGCTTTCCACTCACGAAAGGTTCCCATGGCAGAAATATATTTTGGATAGCAATAGACCCAATTCTCCCTATGCCTGGATACACACCCGTCTTGCCTGTGGCTCAGATCTATGCTAGATATGGTAAAACCAATAAAAAAACATTGTTTATACTATGAAGAATTTCTTATCTTTGTACCTTGGTATGCGCCGTTTAGATGGCTTGTTCAAAGAGCTTGATTTCTGAGTGATGATCCGTTTCAAATGATCGATGGCATCACAACATTGCTGAATAGTGCCTATAACAACAGCAAGAAAATAAATAAATAAGAATCCACAAGAGTTATTTAAGTGGTTTCCTGAAAATTCTACTTTGGATTTTACCTAAGGATTTTTCATCTCCATGGGATAGAGCCAAGCTTTCCATATAAACCACCAATACCTCAAATATAAACTGTTCCACCAGTGCCGTCTCTTCTCTGCAGACAGGAAAAAAAAAAATTCAATATTGTAAAACTACGCTAGAAAAAAGTCTCTAAGGACATTTATTGCAAGCCTTCACCACCATACATTGAAAATATACCACACCTAAACTCTCGGTATATGTTGTTGAAAGCAAGACTTGCTCCCAATCTCTTAAAGGCATTAGGATGAAGAGCAATGCTGTAAAGTCTTTTAAATAACGACTGTGTGTTCACAGGGCTTCGTTCCTGCTGTTGTGGAGTGGTCTGCTTTATTGACCATTTCAAAAATTCTCGAATGCACTGGCCTGAGAAGTCTCGCAATGTACTATCAACAGGATCCACAATTCCATCCTAAGAGAGAAAACAAAAACAACAGCAAAGCTTCTGAGAAATTGAGTGCTTACATTGTAGTTTACATTATTTTGAAAAACACAGTTTGCTTAAAGAATAAAAAAATAACAGGTTTGTATGAGTTCCTGACTAAGTGAATGAGATTCATGCTCAGATCCCAGCATGCATGCAGATCTGCTTTTCGATCCCCGCAGTAGCAATACATCTGTGCGAACACAATGCTAATCACTCAGGCGTACGTACCTACCCTTTAAATTTCTGACTTGGCTGCAGCAGTTTGGAAGAGTGTATTAGTAAGCATTCAGAAAGCACACCTATACTGTACACTGTAATACTAGACCATGCCCACTTGACCTTGACCTGTAGCTGGTTGAAGTGCAGTTTGTTGGATGTCTGGATTGTGTTTTGATCAGGTTGCTCAAATGAATGCACAGATTGCAAAATCAAATAATTTACAATTCATCCGTATGGAAACTAGGTGATAGTCAGAGGACTGGATCCGGTGCAGTGTAGCACCTCCACTGACTGTTTAAATGTGTAGTGTATCAGCCAGTGAAAAAATAAAAGTAAAAAAGGCATTCAAATACTTACCAGAATGACATCTAGTAAAGTCACTGTGTCTTTGCTTTCAAATTTTTTGTTATTTGTGAACCAATGAACAAGACCCATAACAAGAGGCTCATAGAGCTGCCTTGTAACCTTAAAAAAAAAAAGAATATATATATAGTAGAACATAGCATGGTACAGAAAGTTGAATGGTATGTTGTGAGCATAATATTCTATGCTCTGCACATTTATTGAATCATTTAGTTTATATATATATTAATACGTTTTGCCAAACAACTTCTGCTTTCTATTATGTAACAAAATTTCTGCAATGTATTATTCACTTTCTATCATTAAATGCAGTGCAGTGATGTTTACCTTTATTGTTTAAGGTAATGAGCTATTAACTATATATCTAATGTGACGACAAAAACTATTTTTGGTAGTCACTATTTAAGGTTCTTGGTTTCTATCTGGGGACGCTGAAACTGTGGGGTTAGAATTAGGTTGCAGCTGCTGGGCGCTAAGGGCCTAAATCCAGATATAAGGTCAAATGATGTACATTAGCCTCCGCATATCCCTGCACTCCCCTTGCATGTACTAATTTTTCACATGCAGAAGGCCACGTACGGAATGGTAGATTGTACAAAAGGGCTTTGATATGCCATTACTGGAAGGTTACCATTCCAGGTCCCACCCACCATGAGTATTATGGATACATGGTGTTTGGGCAGATTCAGCACAAACTTACAGGGACTGAATCACATATTGTAAGTAAGTCACCTGTCATTATTAATACTGGATCCAGACATAAATTATGAACTCTGGGAACGCAATGTTCCCAGACAGAATCAGAGAAGCAGCTATAGTGGTACACACAAAATAATGCTATTTTTCCCTTTAACTATCTGGGGGACATTGCGATGGTTTAGCCTTACCAAAGCCGCAATCTAGGAGAGGGAATGCTTAGATCAGTCCGGACTGAGAATCTCTGATCCAAAAGAACCTATGCTAGACACAAACGTTTGCAACCTAAAGAATTTCGTGTGGACCAAGGATTAAGCGGCCGCCTGACACAGCCACTCAACCAAACTCCCACATTGTGCTGCCCAGAAAGAGCTCACTGATCTGGTAAAATGATGACAATGTTGTAGAAGAAGATGATCTCTTGATTGAAAAGCATGATCTCCTGGTTAATAGGAAAC
Source organism: Limnodynastes dumerilii (assembly GCA_011038615.1). Classification (NCBI taxonomy): domain Eukaryota; kingdom Metazoa; phylum Chordata; class Amphibia; order Anura; family Limnodynastidae; genus Limnodynastes; species Limnodynastes dumerilii. The sequence continues at coordinate 708,488 of WWET01000129.1, read as the reverse complement.
CTGGACCACTTTCGGCTGAAAAGATGTTAAAGTGCAAAGCACAGCTCTTAAATAAAAAAGGTCTAATAGGTGAATATAAAGACAGAGCACCAAATTCTGAGCAAAGAAATTATATAGTACGAATACTGAAATCTGCGAGCCATACCTGATCAACATCACAGGCCAAGCGAAGCAATACAGGAAATGTGCGTTTGAACAGTCTGAACATTGGAGGAGGTCCTTCCTTTGCATCAGGTATTTGAGATGCTTTTCCCAACATAAAAGTAACAATACTATGCAAAAGTTCACAGGCAGCAACCTAAGGAAATAAAACTCAATTTTACAGATGCTACAGGTTAAATTATGCATTATACAATCATTACACAAAATGGTGGTTGCTCAAATCAATTTACAGGTTAACATATAATAATATATTAGCATATAAACTGACTTGAGCATGCATCATTTTGTGCAACTCTGTCTGTTAGTATGGCTGGGACCTGCAGCTGACAGGAGAATTTTGATGGCTTTATGGAAAGGTTTATAAGTCTCTCAATTTAAATAAAACAATGAGTCCAATATAAGGACTCTCACGGTTTGGAGTTAAAACCGCCTCAGCAGAAAAGCCTCGAAAAGTGTGGCTTATCATACATTTGCAAATGTGTTTGATTAATATTTCTGCCTTTTATTCTACAGATAGAACCGGTTATGAACAGTGCGGTGGGGCTGCCTTTTACCTTGTTTCCATCATACATTCTTTGCATTTCTATTTTCCAGAAAATATATAGGAAATGCTAGATTATTACCAGATATCTTCCTCGACTCCTCCATGGCAGCACTAATGATGGGTGAATCGAATCTGCTGTCTTGAGCCATGACTGGAAATAAGAAGACCCGGAGCCTGCATATAAAGACAACCCCTTCCTCCATCCTGTGTCTTCCAATTTCATAAAGTTATTAAACACAACTGACATAATTAATATATACAAGGTTGGGAAATATGTGCTGCCATGGAGGAGTCAAGGAACCCACATTATCAGGTGGTAATCTACCGTTTCCTCCTCCTCCTCCTCCTCCCTGGCAGCACTAATGATGGGTTATACTGTTTAGCCTGGGTTTATACTATTTAGCATGTAATGTTTGGTGAAGGTGTGAGATGAAGCTCAGTCTGCTTATTTACATAATTCTTTTACAGATGCTGCTTCTTTCCCTGCCCAAGATGCCGCTACTGCCCTGGTTGAGCGGGCTTTAATTTCTGAGGGAATTTCTAGTCCTCTTAACTTGTACACTTTCACTATACGGGACATGATCCATCTAGCAAGAGAAGCTTTGGACGCAAACTGCCCTCTTTTCTTTCCAAATACCAAGGTAAATAGCTGCTTTGATTGTCTGATCTCTTGTGTTCTGTCGATATAGATTCTCAAAGAATATTGTTCCTTTGTATTCTTTGGGTTAGGACACAGAGATGGAAGTAGTATCTCGTGGTTAATGTGGAAGCTAGAAATCACCTTAGGACGAAAATCAGGGTTAGATCTTAAAAATACCTTGTCTTCAATGAAACTGGTATATGGTTCTTCCATCCACAAAGCTTGCATTTTTAACACTCTCCTTGCCGAGGTTATCGCCACCTTCCACGTAAGGTATTTCACCTATAACTTTTGAAGTGGTTCAAATGGATCAACAGTAAGAACATTGAAAATCCCATTGTGCGATAGAACGCCAGTCTTTGGTCGCTTGTATAAACCGCTTATTGTGTCGATCATTAGTGGAGTCCAATATAGCACTTAGCGCTGAAATATGCACTTTTAAGAGAGCGAACTGCTAAGTTTTTTGCTAAACCCACCTGTGAGAAGTCTAAAATCTAACCTTTAAAAGGACTGCAGAAGGAAGCATTACACCAGGACACAAAAAAACCCCAAATCCTATGGTACACCTTGATAGTCGAAGACTTAAAAGTAATGTTGGAAAATCTTTTACTCTTTAGATGTTTGCTCTCAACAGCCAGGCTGTCAGTTTCAGCCCTTGTGGACATGTATGGAATATCATCCCTTGATTCAGAATGCCATGATGATGGCCAAGGTTTGTCTAGAGCTATCCGAAGTGCTAAGGAGAACAAAGACCTCCGAGACCAAAAAGGAACAATGGCAATGACTGTACCTCTCTCCATCGTTATTCTTCTTAGCACCCGGGGAATCAGAGAAATCGGAGTAAATACATATGCCAGCTTGAAGTCCCAAGGGGCTGTCAAAGCATCTGTGGCTTGAGCTTCCATCTCCCTGTATCTTGAAATGTACTGTTTTACCTTTGCATTTCTCTTTGTGGCCATAAGGTTTAATTAAGGCCTTCCTCATTTCACTGTGATATGATGAAACAGTCTTTCATCTAAATCCCCATTCTCCTAGATTTATTATTATCATCGTTTATTTATAAGACGTCACAAGGTGTCCGCAGCACTGTACAAAATACTACAAAATATAGTACAGACATACAGGGTAGGGATAGACTGCATAGTACTTATTAAATACAATATAAATAAAAAAATATCACAAATATACAATAAGTGAAGCAGGCACAGAACACAAGGCAAAATGTGAGGTGTCAAGCTTGGACGATCAGGGAGCAGGGGATAGAGCACAGTGAGAGGTTGAGAGGGAGGCACCAGGTGGGGATGGTACCAAAAGTATAACTGCTTTCTGCTGAAGTAATCTGCCTCGACATTGTCTATTCCAGCCACGTAAGGTGCTGAGCTACCTAAAACTTGTTTTTCTGTCCAGGCTAGGAGCAGAATAGTTGTTTCCATGATCTTCCTGCTCCTTGTGCCCCCTAGGCGATTGCTGTAGGATACTACAGATTTGTTGTCCGAGTATATCACAAGATGGCAGCCTTATAACTGGGTTTCTGATACCGGACCACCATGAAGGATCTCTTCTGGCCTTAAACTTATAACTTGATCCTGTTGGTATGGATCTTTGTCCCATTGATCTAGGATGCATCACTGAAATTATAGAATACAGAGCTGCGGACATCAAGCCTAGTACATTCATACATCAACCAACCATGGTTGTTGTCTCAGATATTTGACTTCCTGTCAAAGATTGCAGGCTCTTTGTGGTGGTAGAAAAAGCTTGTCCTGTAGAATGTCTTTAATCACTGCTAAATAAGTCATTTCCTGAGATGGCTGTAGCCGACCCTTTCCGTAATTCAATAACCATCCATGATATTCTAGAAACTTACTACCTTGTTTGTGTGAACAGAGAGTTCTACTGAAGGAGCAGTTATAAGCAGATCGTCTAGGTAAGGCCAGATGAAGATGCCCCGCTGTCATAGCACAACCATAAGAGGAACTAGAACCTTGGTAAACATTCTGGGCGATGTTGATGACGGCTGTGTATTGAAACTGCTGTCCAAAGATTGCAAACCGCAGGAATCTTTGATACCCTACAAAAGATGAGAATGTAGAGATAAGAATCTTTGAGGTCCACTGAGGTCAGAAATGCCCAAGGTGGCAAAGAAGTTAGGATGGATCTCATGGATTGTATCTTGAATTTTCTGAGTTTGAGGGAATGATTCAGGGATCTCAGGCCCAGAATGGTGCGACACTCCTCCAGAAATCTTCCTGACCACAAAGATTCTTGAATAACAATCTCAAAATCCTTAGTCCAGTGGAACCTTCCTTATCACCCTTTGTTGTAATAGTTCTGACAGACTGCTCCATAAGGCCAATCTCTCTTCCCTGCTCCTTGGTGTTGGGGATTGAACTTGACTTAGATGTTGGAACTCTAATGTGTACCCGTGATTAATTACACAGGGTACCCACCTGTCTGTTATTGAGGCATAACACTGGCAGAGGAAACGCTTCAGCAGGCCTCCCAAGATGGCTTCTGTAGCAGGGCTGCCACTTTTGGCGTCACTGGGTGTATGAGCGAAAGGACCTCCCATCCTTGCCCCTTTCAGGACATGCTAGCTTGGAATTCCCTCATAAAGGCCCTTCCTGGCCTATACTTTCCGACCTCTTTAAATTCAGTTTGAATTGGTCTAGTAGACCTAGTAGAGCAAGCCCCCATACACTAGAGCGATTATACGATAATCGCGTGCGATCGATCGACCGAAAAAACACACAATTTTTTCCGGGGAGAGCCAAAGGATATCGGTGCCATAAACTGCGCTACTTTCAAACGATAATCTCCCGAAAATGTGTGGAAAGCCCGATGTTCCAACCACTTTAATCTTTCGGAAAAAATAGCTTTTCTCCATAAACAACCCGTTAAATTTCAGTTCTCGTCCGATTTTCATATTTACATAAGGGACATCCCTCAGCAGTCTATTTTTTTTCAGGATGTATTCGCTGTTAACTTCCTGTACATGTATATTCATATGCATTACAGCCATAACCCAGCAAGATGGATGACCATGCTTTGGTGTGTGGACTCTATGGCCAGACCGCTTTAATCCCTTTATCCTCTGGTGTGGTGCCGAGTAGTCTTTGGTAATACACATCTTTTGTGTCGCAATGCAAGGATGAGACAGTGCTAACACACGGTTTCACCAGGAAGAATAATGACAGGACAGTGGATGCGCTACGTACACATAAACCTGTCATATCCTTTCCCATAGTCCTGCCCACAAGTGTCGTCACGGCATCGTGAACGATTCCACGATTATCGTTAAATGGGCATACACTATGCGATTTTACAGGTTATCGCACGGTTTCATACGACAATAATCAAACATTTAAACAACGAAATCATTGTACAAAAGCGCCATTGGAACGATTATCGTTCGGTCGATCCAAAAATCGTTACCATACACTACATCGATATTTTGTTCAATTACACGATAATTGCACGATCGGGCAGATAATCGCTCTAGTGTATGGGGGCCTTTATCCTGGGGCAGCCAATTTGACTTACCCCCTGATGTCCTATGAATGCTCTCATTCAGTCTTTGGCCAAAAATATATTCACCCAAAAAGGGTAAAGAAACCAGACGATTCTTGGGCTGACTGTCTGCCGCCCATAGTTCAGCCATAACGCTTTTCTTGCGAGTGTCGCAGTGGCTGAGGATCTGGATGTTTGTTTGACCATATCAATATAGGATTCACACAAAAATTCAGTTGCTAACTGGATATCTTGTACAGTCTCTAGCAGATCCCCTCTTTTGATGCCTTCAGTAATGTTTTTCTCTAGGTCATTATGCCTGGTGCGTAAGACGCTAGATGTTACAAGCAATACTATAGCAGGCCTGAGTGATGCCCCAGTTGGACAGTGTAACTTCTTTAAGCTGATTTCAATCTTATGCTCTATATTGTCTTTGAAGGTATTCACATCTTTTAAAGGAAGGGCAGTCTTCTTGGCTATATGTGAAACCTCAGCATCCACCCTAGGTGGTTCATCCCATTTGTTAACGTGTACATTTTCATAATTATTTAATGAGACAACTTTTCTATCCAGTTATATCCATTTTTCTAGAATGATGTCTTTAATCACTTGATATACAGGAAAAACCCTAGATTTTTTTCTTGGACTCACGCAATATTAAGTCCAGCAAAAGTTTGTCTTCCTTCATTTCTTGGACATTTAATGCTTTGTATATAAGCATTAAAAGATTTTCCATTAAGGTCAGGTTAAGAGAGTAGTCTTCCGGTGGAGAAACCAATTCATGATCAGAACCAGTGGTTTTACCTGAATATCTACCCTCTCCTTGACCAGAACCTCCCGATTCATCAGAAAAGACTGACCTAGATCTCTTAAAAGACATATTCTGTAGTAACAAATGTATCTGATAAAGCGGTTTTCATCAATTGGATGAATTCTGACGGCTGTTGTTGCTTAGACACACATTTTGGACAATCCCCCCTGTATAATCCTCAGCTAAAGAGCAGTCACATTTCAGAAGTCTAATTTTCTTAGAAGTCTCAGTATCCTTTTTGCCTTTACTAGCTTCAGATCTGAGAAAACAACAACACTACCTATCTAATTACCTCACTACACTAACTTCCAGCTACCACTAAAAGCACAGACTATCACAGGGCTTACCTAGACCTTCTGGTCGGTGGCCGTTTGTCCTCCATACTGTTGTTGGATTCCACTTCACTGACAGTCAGGTGAAGAAAATGCTTCTCTAAACATCCAAGACCCAGAAGCAGAGTTTACTTCCAGGAATATTGGCGCCCAGGTAATATTATGCCTGGAGATACAGACTCCAGAAAAATGGCGAACCCATACTAATATCCGGTCCGGAAAGGGCGTTTGCCATGTGATATCTGTTGCATGCTTAAGTCACAGTTCTGCGCGGCAATGACTTTGTCTCCCTGTCTGGAGAATGGGCTGCTACCATGGAGATCCTGGGACGCCTAGTGAGACCGGCCACACCATCTCCTCTCCCGCCATCCCCAGGGGATGGATGAGGAGCATCAGGTCTCCTGACATGCGGCAAGATTAACATGTGTAAGCCCCCGAAAGGAAAAAAAAAACACAACACAACCTCCCTGGCTTTGTACAAGAAAAGGAAAAAAAATACACCAACTGGAGGAAGGGGATGTCCTTATATGCAGGCTCCGGGTCTTCTTATTTCCTGTCCTGGCTTAAGACAGGGGACAGGGTTTACCCATCATTAGGAGGAGGATGAGTAAAGAATTTTATTCTTCTTATAAAACTTCATATTATTACAAATCAATAATAATACATGCAGAGAAAAAGCTAAATTTAGCAAAATTGTTTCAAACATGTATTATATTTTCTCAGTTAGAAAATGAAAAGAAAACAATATAATAATATAATTATCCTCAAATATAAAATTATTCTTCTATGAGGCTGTAGGACATTAGTTTTGGGTTGCATTAAACACAATTGCTCCTTAGAAAACGTAAAAATAAATGTTAGTAGTTGTATCGAAAGTGTATAAATCCCACGTGCCAAACACTAAGCTTGGAGAGCAAGAATAAAATGATAAGCTCTTGAAAACAGGAGAGACAGTGCACAGAGGGCAGCTTTGTCTTGCTGGGAAAGGAGGATAGATGAACAGTCTATACACAGGCTGCTGTGGCAGGAAGACTCAAGTGTAGAGACTCAAGGCAGAGTTTAGTAGGCACAGGGACCTGTTCAACAAACATTAGCTACTTCTATTCTATTCCACTTATTTTACCAGTGCAGGTATTATCTGCAGAGTTCAACTGTTCAAACACAAGTCTCTTGGTTCCCAACAACATTTATTTTTTTTATTTTTTTTTTTAACTATTGAAAGAGATTTTCTCAAATGTATTCTGTTCTTAAATATTTAAAACAGATAAGGAAAAATAGGATTAAATAAATGCAAGAGTATAAAGTCATAAATGAAAATTTATGTCCACTAAAAGGACAAATACCCCTTTAAAGATATAGAGAGTAAAAATTAAAGCCAGCATACTTTAGTTTGTCTGTCACTGGCACAAAGTGCCAAATCTGTGACACGTGGCAGAAATATATCCAAGTAGATCTCGGGTTTCATATCCGAAAAGGGTACGGCAAATTTCAGCCTCTTCTCTGTGTCCCACGATACATGACTCTTTATCATTTCCTCAGTAGACGCAGCTTTTTCAGTAATAAAAAAATAAAAAGAACATTTCATAAATGACCAGCTTGCTAAGGCCCCAAATGGTGTAACATGAACATCTAAGATGATTATTTAACCTACTATCAGTCACTTTACTAAGTCTATAGTATTATACTTAAATAACTTAAGATGCACAAAGACTAAATATAGTTAAAACCAAAGCATATGGCTATATTCTTCTACAAATGAGGTAGATAGGAAATGACATACATCGGATAATAAATAATAATGCAATGCATCATTTCTACTATTAAAAATGATCACCTGTTACCAAGCTGCGGTTAATTTGTCCTCCTAAAGATCCAAGTAACCGTACCACTCTGCTCCTCACTGCTGCAAGAGACGATTCTTCCTTCTGTAAAATGAATAAGAAATTTAAACGTTACAATGATATTTATACTGTCTGAATATTAATAAATTTATCATTGTTGCAGATAAAATGATTTATAATACAGAGATGAAACATACCACAGAAAGTGTTTTTGCTCTCTTTATTTTACGGATGAGATGTTTATTAAAACCTTTCTGTGAAGCACGAGACAGGTAAGATAGTTCAATGGAATTCAGCGAATCATCTAAAGAGGAGATGGTAAATCCATTAATTACCTCATACAAAATTTGTAATAAAAAAAACACAAAGAAAACAATACTCAATAAGAGACACCAGACCATCTCACAGTATTGCTGAAAACAATGTTAACATTTTAATTGAACACATTTACAAGTTTATCTTAGAACACATAGTACAACAGACTTTCCTGAGAAAGTCTAAGGACTAAATTTACTAAACCGCTGAAAAGAGAAAGTGGAGATGTTTCCCATGGCAACTAATTAGATTCTAGCTCCCACCTTCCTTTTATATACTATGTCAGCAAGAATCTGATTGGCTGCTATAAGCAAGATCTCTACTTTTCCGCAGTTTACTAAATCTAGCCCTAAGATTTTAAAAGAAAGCATGTTTCCCAAAATGAGCTAAAAAGAGGAGGGATACATTCACTCATTTCGCAATTCCTAAATTATTCTTTAAAGAAGACAGACAAAATATAACTGTTTACCTGCTGATGATGAATGTGTTAAATATTCATCTAGTAAAGGAAGTATATCCTTGTAATGTGGCCGAATTTTATCTGTAGGGATTCGAGATGACCAGTCTTCAAGGGCATCAAGACCAGCATCAGCAAGGGCTGGGCAGCTTAAGCCCAATTTATAAGCAGTCTGTAAAAAAAAAAAAAAAAATCATAATTCCACATTTACAAGATTTATATATTTTTCCGTTATGATAGCCCCAAATTATAAAATGGGTTTCTTATAACTAAAAAGAATTTGGAGGTCTACAATGCCAATGCAGAGGACTGGGATTTAGGTCCTCCCTCCCCCTCCCAAGGGGGAGACAAGAAATACAATACAATACAATACAGATACAATACTGTGCAAAAGTTTTAGGCAGGTGTGGAAAAAATGCTGCAAAGTAAGAATGCTTTCAATAACAAAAGTGTTAATAGTTGATTAATTAAAAAAAATGCCGAGTGCATGAAAGAAGAGAAATCTGAATTAAATCAATATTTGGTGTAAACACTAATTGTCTTCAAAACAGCATCAATTCTTCTAGATACACTTGCACAATGTCAGGGATTTTGAATTATTATAGTCAAGTGTATGATTAACCAATCATACCAAACAGGTGGTGATAACCCCTTTTTTTATATGTAGGTTGAAACACAATTAACTGTAACAGAAACAGCTGTGTAGGAGGCTTTAAGATGTGCTGTCCAAGCTGTTTTGAAGAAGCACAAAGAAATGGGCAACATTGAGGACTGTAGACACAGCGGTCGGCCAAGGAAAGACAGTTGAACATATTGACAAAATCGGAAGATCTGCAGCAGTGCTATCAGCTCAGAACTGGCAGAAACCAATAAGCCCCAGGTATAACCCTTCTACGGTTCATAGAAGTCTGGCCAGAAGTGGTCTTTATATAAAAATTGCGACCAAAAAGCCACACCTTCCACATAGAAACAAAGCCAAGTGACTCAACTAGGCACATAAACATAGGAACTGGGGTGCAGAAAGTGACAGCAGGTGATCTGTAGCGATGAGTTAAAATTTGAAATATTTGACTGTAACAGAAGCAATTTGTTTGCAAAAAGGGCTTAAGTGCAGTACAATAATGAGTGTCTGCAGGCAAAAAAGAAGGATGGTGGAGGTTCCTTGCACGTTTAGGGCTGCAAATAGATTTGGGGATTTGGTCAGGATTATTGGTGTTCTCAATGCTGAGAAATACAGGAAGGTACTTATCCATCTTGCAATACCATCAAGTATGATTGGCTCCAAATTTATTCTACAGCAGGATAACGACCCCAAACATACAGCCAGTCATTAGGAACTATCTTCAACATAAGGAAGAACAAGGAGTCCTGGAAGTGATGATATGGCCCCCACAGAGCCCTGATCTCAACATCATCAAGTCTGTCTGCGATTACATGGAGATAGTAGGATTTAAGCAGGCCTACATCCAAGGAAATCTGTGGCTAGTTCTCCAAAAGGTTTGGAACAACCTCCCTGCCGAGTTCCCTCAAAAACTATGTGAAAACGTACCAAGAAGAACGGATTCTGTTTTGAAGGCAAAGGGTTCTCACGCCAAATATTGATTTGATTTAGAATTCTCTTCTGTTCATTCACTTTGCATTTGTTAATGAATAAATAT
>WWET01000129.1:684417-698022 GCA_011038615.1 Limnodynastes dumerilii | reverse complement strand
AAAAAATGAACTGCTAACATGTTTTTAAAGCATTCTTACATTGCAGCATTATTTCCACACCTGCCTAAAATCTCTGCACAGTAGTTTAAAACTGGAACTCAAGTTTAACCTGTAGATTTAATGAAGAGGAAAACATGCCCACATTGAAGGCTTTGCATTAAGCTATGTCTTAGCCATCAAATTTTTAGGAAATCACTTAAAACTCACTTTTTCTTGCAAACATACCCCTACATCAAATTCTACACTGCCTTCCCCTTCTGCGCTCTTTCTCTTATGTTCCTTTCCATCATCTCTTACATGATATCACTACCTCCTTTCCTCTTCCCCTAGTTTTCTGTGTCTCTTGTTTGTCTGCCCCCACCCACTTATATTGTAGGCTCTTGTGAGCAGGGCCCTACATCCTGTTGTAACCCTGCCCCTGCGTCATCTCTGTCTCTAGCACGGTCTATCAGAAATTTACTGTGTCCTCATTCTCATGCACACCAGGGCATGGAGTCTAACTGGGGCCTAGATTCGATAGTTGGAACAGGCTTGTACGGCAGGCACCCAGCAAGTCACGGACCCTGGTGGCAACTCCTGGATTAGTAAGGAGTGTTTTGGGGTCAAACATCATCACAGCAGACAAAACAAAGAACAAATATGGACTGGACACAATAAAGAACAAGAACAACAGACAGCACACGGACACCAGTACCAGAAAAGAATCAGAGACGACAGACCCAGGACCTAAGGCAGAAACTCTAACAAAATTTAATCCATGGAAGCTGGGCCTTTAAACACAGAACAGCCATTCAAAGCAAGAGAACCTGCCAGCTTTGGTTGGTCTAAATCCTGGCTGTTAGGCACCAGCTGAGACCTATTAATCATGCTAAGACCTCAGCCATGTTTATAGCAGCCAGTATCTGCTCAAGCAGCCAGAGGAGAAGCCAGAGTTTGTGCTGCTGTGAATATCCCCACAACACATAACACCTTGTAATTTTTGTCAAGTCTTTTATCTGTACATCTCTGCAGACTCTGTTGTACCTTATAAATAAACAATAATAATAATACTAAACTCAAGTGCAAATAAAGGCAGGTATTTAACTGCTCCAACATTAGCAGCTTTCAAGAGTAGGATTTAGCAGAAAGTAAAACTGAAATCCATTGTCTTGCAACAAGGAAACTGTACACTGAGGGGCCCAGGTAAACAATTTATGGAGGAACAACCTAACCTTCATCTCACGTCCAAAAATCTACTTCATTATACTATAATTATAAATAAAATTCTCACACATCACAAAATATAAAAGGAAAAGCTGATATAAAACATGCATCAGTGCTTCTTCCTATATTTGCCTCTTTCTGATAGATCTATAGAACAGTTCTCTTCATTAACTCATGCCATTCAGTAACAGAAAAATGAATCTAGATATTGAATCAATTATCCAGTGATCAAAAGGTTAACAGACTCCCTGATGAGAAACCTGAAGATTATTACAGGGTACATTAGTGGCAATTCTAGCAGCATTTGTACTGTATTAGATTCAGATAACATATGAGTCCATAAACATATACTTATTAAATATATCATACAAGAAGCTCACTGATAAATTCTTCTACATGCAGTCAATACCAGTAACCCATTATTAGTGTGTTGAATTTTTAACATAATGAAAATGTACCAAACACTGCTTATTAAAATATAAAAAATTAAGCACCAGTTAAACTTCCCTAAGCGATTACTTTGTTTTAAATCTATAACTATAGATTGATTTACAGGAAAATCAGCAAAACAGTCCAGAAATGCTAATAACCAATAACAAATTAATAAGAAATATTTATTTTAAAGCAAAATCAATAAAAACATTAATTGTAAATAATGCAAGCATAATAATAACAAAAAGTACTGAAACAAAGTGTTTTGAACTCACTTGTAATGCTGGGATGTAAATTTTAATATTCTTCATGATGATCTCATGAGGCAGACAAAGGATAAACGATAAACAAGAGGCCAACAGCTCATCCTTGAACTGCTTTATTTTGGCAGATACCTAGGGGCAACAGTTATATCATAATGTTATCTCTGTGTTATTTTATTAGTCTTAACCTTTAAATGGGTTATTCTTATAAAACTATATCTTGAGTTCTGATTTTGAACTAAAACATCTCAAATGCATTGGGAATTGTTAGCATCTTACCTCTTTTCCAAATTTCACAAACAGAGAAAAGCAAGATTCTTTCTCTGGATCTTGTAAAGCCTGTATTAAAAAAAACCATTACATATGGATCATTTACAAGACATAAAGCACATGCAAAAAAGTGACTATGAAAAAATGTATAAATTGTTTGATGGTAAACATATTTTAATATTCATAATATTTTAAATATATTTTAACAATATTGAGTGGTTATTAGAATTTAAAGCATATTTAATTTTTTTTAGCATCCATAAATAAAGGAAAGAGGGAGAGAGAAAGAGCAGAGAGAGAGAGAGAGAGCATAGAAGAGGGAGAGAGAGAGAGAAGAGAGAGAGATAGCTGCGGTTTGCCAAAAACGTTCAATATCATATAGAGCCCTAATATATGTTATGGAAGATAATATGAACACAATTGAAGGATGAAATAATGGACTCTAATATGATATAATCACATAGTGAACTTTACCAAAAAATGTTTACCTCAAAATACTTTAACTTTTTAGCATTCCTCATAACCACAGATAAAAGCCTGTAAAATCCACTAATCAGAGGTTGTCGTGTAGAATGAAGCACAAGCTCATAGCCAATCACATAAACCCAAGATTCAAAGAATTCCACATGCTTTTTCGGTAATATTTCACTGGAAAAAAAAATTTGAGGAATAGGAAAACAAACACCACTCCATCTACTTGGCCTACTGGAAATGTATACATTGACAACTATAAATTAGATGAAATTAGCTTTCAAGAAAGGGGTTTACATACTTTTGGAAATCAATATATGCTGTAGATATAGATCCAAACAGCATACTCAAAAAAAATATAGGAAAAAAGAAAACAAAAAGCCCCCCAAAAATATATACAAAAAGTAACAAAACAGCATATTAGGTAAGTACCTGCAGAAATCTACCAAATTAACAAATGCAGTAAAGTCTTTTGGCTTAGATGGATAGAGATTGGCTGCTGGGTCAGAGGTTGCAATAACCAAAGAGCTGCTTTCATTTTCATCAACCTAAAATTGATACAAGAAAACGAAAATTAATATTTCCTAATCTTTATCAATTACACACTAAAATATGCATTCTCTACTGTCCGTCTAATGTGCAATATGAATAGTAGAATAAAAACACAAACTTCATCAAGACATTGTATACAATGCACCAAAGTGACAAGAGAAAAGTAAAAGATTATGCTAGAATAAATAAATAATGGAGCTTGAAGAAAACTGTAAACTGGATCCAGACATCCACAAAAGATTCCCTCTCCCCAATCAACAGGATCAGGATACAAACACATTTTGCAACCGTACATGCAACACATTGCCATGACGGATCTGGATCCACAAGATCCAAAGTTCCGTACTGGGAGTGTTTCCGATGCCGAGTTGAGATTGGACAGCTGGTATGCTAAGTGAAAGAAGATATGGATGCAAGTAGTACAGTGAAGGTGTGCTAAGCGGATTCCCTAACAGTGCTGCCATAAGCGGGGACTGCCGGGACTAGTGTTCTGGGCCAAAACAGAGAGGGGGCCTGAGGGAGCCTTGTACACTAGTAGATATACAGATACTCACTAGATATATTCAATGTGTAACACCGATTTCTAAGTGTCCTTGGCAGGCTGAACAGAGAGCCAATAAGCTGGGAGGCCCTCCCTGCACATTGTGTAGTAATTTGCTTCTAAAGATCCACGCGTTCACCCCCTATGTTAAAGTCACGATGTGTGACGCCACATAGGGGGGCAGAGCACCAAGGTCGATGTCACGGGCCCCAAAATTTCTAGTGGCAGCCTTGATCCCTACTACCCAGACTTCTGACACATTCTTATTTTACATGAATATGCAGCGAACAATCTAAGGTAGAGGATCTACTGCGAATGAGTGGAGTAGATTTTCCTCAACTGCCAGGAAGTCTGGATACAGCAGAGATTCAACAACATATCCCCTTTGCCAGCTCAAAGTGCAGTGTAATTACAAGTCTGTATACAGTCCTATAGCATTTACCCATATGGTGGAAATATGCAGGAACTGAAGTATTATTAATAAAGGAATTCTTACCTCTTGCGAAAGCTCCTGTTTCTGTAGAGAAAGGTCTAATTTCTCAATGATTTTAAGAACTGATTTTAAAAATTCATCATACAGCAATCTATTCAGAGACTGCAGCGGTGAATTTATAGTTTCAAAAAGTTCTGAGCGCATTGATTCCTAGAAAAAAAAAAGTATTATTGGTGATAAATATCCAGGTCATTTGTGATGTGAAACACAGTATGCTGTATTAGGGAGAGAGCACTGTATCATCAGGCCCAGTAGATATCACCCACGACACATGCCAGGGGTGTCCCTGTACCCTCTTATCTTTGTGCTTTATATTAAGGCCCTGGTGAGATACATTCATCTATACGCTGATATAACAAACCCTATTATCTCCCTTCCCCAGTTAATGGTAGAATTTAATAAATATAGCCAAAATATAGTCTAATTTTAAAACTAAATGCAAAAGAAAATCCTAATGAGAATTGTGGTAATTTCAAAACTAACTACAGTATTTCGGGTAGCCTTTCCTTTGAAAATGCTCTGATCTCTTCCCCTTCCTCATCATTTTGCTTCCGCTGGAACATTGGGCCTGATCCAGAGCTACAGCCGCCGTCGCTAGTACGGCGGCCGTAGCCGTAATGCGCATGTGCCGGGCAGATGTTGCCCGGCGTCACTATGGAAACGCCCTACTGTACAATTTAAATGTCTCCCCCGCCTACATTCCCTAACTCCAGCATCCGTACTAACTTCGTAATATAAACACGCCCAGTCGTCGGAAAATACGCAAACAATACGGACGCCCAAATCGCCGCTACGAAAAGGTCTTTGGTACAACCGGAAGTTGTCACTCTGCACATGCGCAGTGCGTTTTTACTGCTTACGACCAGCGTACGATCGCTTGCGAGTGTAGGTCTGGATCAGGCCCATTCTCCCTAAGTTCCTTTATCTATTTAGAACGTTACCCATCTATATTACCCTTACGTATTTCTCCGATAATTAAGCTCTGTGTAGAGGCTTTATCTAACAAGGACGAAAGAGGCCACGCTGCAAGCAGGCCCTTTTTAGACCTATGCTATCAGGACATCAGTTACCAGACTTACCTAAACGCTATTTTGACCAATTAAATATCTATTTTGTGAAAGCAGACAATTTCAATCAACTGGCACAATTTATTAATTATCCCCTTGTAATAGCTTTTAGTGTGACTAGTATTTGACATTCCTGATGCAAATATGACATATCTTCTCTTTTCCTTTCTATCCTCGCACTTTCCAATCCCCCTCTTCCACCCCATCCCCTCCTAACAGACCAGATGCCCACATTCTCCTCCCTTCCTTCGTCTAGCTTCTCTCCCTCTCTCTTACACACACTATTTCATTGTGGCCTCTCTTCTTATTTCTCCTATTCCCTTTTGTTTCTTTGTACTCCGTAGCTAATTGTTCCCACACCATTGCAATGCTGGACTGAAATTACGTTAATATGTGTTCCATATAACTTAACTATTCAAAATCTCTTTAAATAACATATGTTTGGAACATATTATTTAATTAAAGCAATTAATAAAGAACTAAAAGAAAATGAGAAAAAGAAAAAGGGGCACTGTATCATGAAGTTTGTCCAAATAAGTAGAAATTTGTTTGTATGAAGACAAAACGTATGTTTTCTTACCTGATCACAGTCCAGTATTTTCCTGAAGAGATCAAGATAGTCTTTGTAAGTGGGGACTTTCCACTTCCCAGTCCGGACCTCACCAGAAGTTGCAGGCTCATCTAAACCATCACTCCCAGCCCCGCCCTAAATTTAAAAAAATCAATTTGGGGCAAAAAGTTTTGAACATTAAATAAAGATGTAAAATAAAATTATGAAAATGCTTTTTCAAATAACTTTTACACAAACATATGTAACTATTGAAATAAAAAATAAACAAATTAAACATCCGGCTATTCTATTCAGTAATTCATTTAAACCATTGGGATTTTATATTGCAAACTGTTAAGTTAAATTCCTTGATACATTGGATTTTTTAGATTTGAACTCCAACATCAAGCCATTTTTTTAATTTCACAAAAGCAAGAAGAACGTAACGGAAAAACACACTTATGTGATGCATAAACCTTACATTTTACATGCCAGAGCAATAAATTATATATAAACAAAGTTCATCTCTACTGGCATAAACAAGTGTAATAACAGAATTTATTGTTACTCACCGTTAAATCCGTTTCTCGTAGATCATCTGTGGGACACTGGATCTGGGCACTGAGGTAAGCTCTTCCCCCTCTACAAGCCCCACTGGACCTCAGTTTGATAATAAAGCCCAGGAGAGAAGGAATCAAGGAGAAGAAAAAACACCATATGATTCAGAGAACGAAAGCACCACTGAGCGTGAGGGAGGGCAGTGTCCCCCAGATGATCTAAGAGAAACAGGTTTAACAGTAAGTAACAATAAATCCCGGATTCTCTCACTCTCATCTGGGGACACTGCGACCATGGGTGATATACTAAAGATGTTCCCTAAGGGAGGGAATGCTCAGCTGAAGGCAGTATGAATACCTTTCTTCCAAAGGAAGCATCTTGGGATGCGAAAACCTGAAATTTATAGAATTTTGTAAATGTGTGGATGGAGGACCAGGAAGCTGCCCGACACAGCTGCTGCACCAACGCCCCCCTACATTCCGCCTATGACGCACTGACCGACCTGGTAGAATGGGCTGAAAGTCCCGAAGACACTGGCTGGTCCCTGTAAGCCTGCTAAATAGTGAGTCGAATCTGCCTGGCTATGGACTGTTTCGCAGCAAGCCACCCTCATTTTTGAGACTCATAAAGAACTAGCAGAGTCAGTTTTTCTGAACTGCGCTGTTCTATCCACATAAATCCCCAAGGCTCTAACAACATCCAAAGTCACAAAATTATCTTGGACATTATAAGAGGGACTAGTTGACAGAAGGAAAGGTGGAATAACAATCTCCTGATTGATGTGATAGGTGGAAACCACTTTTGGTTGAAACAAAGGTATGGTGCAAAGAACCGCCCTATCTTGATGAAAAATATCGTCGTCTTTTTGACCAGAAAAAGTTTGAAGTAAAAACCTCTTCCTTTCTGGGGGTCGGGAACAGGAACTATAACCTCCTGCCACAGCAAAGTCTGAATAGACTGGCTTAGGGCCAACCTTACGACCTCTAAATCTCTAAATGAGGCAGTCCTGTGGGAAAAAACCTGTGAGGAACTGGAAAACTGGAGCATAACCCTGTTGAATTAGAGTTAAGATCCAAACACTTGTGGTGGAAGCTTTCCAGGCGTCCACAAAAAGTAATAGACGAGCTCCCACTCGCTCCAAAGGAAAGGACTGAAAACGGTCAGGAACTCTGTTTCTCAGCCGGCTTAAGAGCCTGACGTTTGAAAACCCAAGCCTGCTGTCCCTTTAAAGACGACCCATGCTGTGCTTATTGGCCTCTGGTATAACTGCCTCTAAAAGATGATCTAAAGGAGCCAAATCTAGAACCAGAGAAATTTGATTTTAGGAGGATTGACAGGGAGGAAAGTACTTTTACCCCCCCCCCCTGTGGCCTGAGCAATAATTTTATCTAGTTCTGAACCAAACAGAGCAAAACTATCAAATGGCAAAGATTCTAAAGCTCGTTTAGAGTCAACATCTGCCTGCCAGGACCGAAGCCATAAAATCCTCTGGACTACTACAGAAAAGGCAGAAGCCTTAGAGGAAGATGCCGCAGTGTCCAAAGCAGCATCAGTAATAAAACCTGCTGCTTACTTCTAAGGGAGAACCCCCGCAAACCCTGAATGAGCAATTCAGACCACTTTTCCATGGTCTTAGCTACCCAAGCGCAAGACAAAATGGGTCTGAGAGAGGAACCTGAGGCTGTATATAACATCTTTAAATAGGAGTCACGCCTTCTATCCATATTATCCTTTAAAACTGCTGTCTCTAGTACAGACAGAGTAGTGGGCTTAGATAGTCTAGCTATCGATGCATCCACTCTTGGGGGCTGCTCCCGTTTGGAAGTCTCCCCAGATGGAAATGGATAATAAAGGGATTATCTCTTTGGAACATTAAACCATTTATCCAGTTTATTCCAAGACTCCTAAATTGTTTCCTATAGCTGTGGAGAAGAAGAAAATATAAGACTTCTTTCTCTTAAAAAGGGAAACCTTTTGGGGAGAGTTACCTTCCTCCGAAATATTAAGGACCTGGCGGACTGCTAAAATTAAATCCTCAACTCCTTGAGGAAAAAAGAAATCCTCTTCCAGGGCAGGATCATCAACATCTGACATTAAAACTGCTACATTCTCAGATGAGGAGGCCTCTGAATCAAAATGCTCCATAAAGAGGGCTAGGTGAGAGGAGCTGCATTTACTGGGCCTGGGATCTGAACTAAAAATTGTTTGGGTCAGCCCCGCCACTGACTTCTTCCACATTGGGACCGGTTGCACAGAGAGGTCTGATAACACAGAAGACGTTTCAGCACTTACCACCCTAGTAGACATAACACGGGAGAGGTCCGCCATAGCAGCCGCAAGAACTTGGCCCAAGCTGGTTAGACAGAAGGGTCACTGGCTGGAGGAGTTCAAGGGGTCCTGTGTCACATGCTGTGCACAGGTAACCCTGGTCCTGTTGTCCACTGGGAAGTTTTGCTTGACATCTGGAACATGTAAAAAACAATGCTGATTTCACTGAGGAAGATTTGTTTTTTGCACTTGAGTCCTAATCAGACATACAGAATGGGGAAGTAAACTGCAATGAAAAAAGTTAAAATAATTTCAACAATTGGGGGGGGGGATAAATAAATAAACATACATTTTTTGATATGTATAAGTACATATATTTATTTCTAAATTCCTCAGAAAAAATTCCCAATGGAGAGGAGCTTAAGTCGCTCCACACTGCCTCTCAGAGAAGATTCTGTGAGAACTGACAGGTTTTTTGGCTGTTTAAGCTAGCAGTAGGAAAAAACCGCCAAGGAGAAGGTCATACCATTATAAAAAAAAAAGGGGGAAACAAAAATAAACCTTCACCTGGGATCCAGTGTCAATAACTCACTCCTATTACTTAGTAAGGAGCCCCCTTTTTCAGAGACACTGTTCTTGGATCCCCAGCTATCAGTAAGGGAGGGTCTAGGTTCTAATTGCCCTATTCAACGGCAGGGGGCTCATAATGGTATTATACGGTGGTGGCAGCCATCTTGGAAAATGTCTCACATTATTGCAGACTTTCCAGGGGCATGTTGAGACTATAAAAGGTCCAGCCAGTCGCCCCAGCCACTGGAGGAAAGACCTACATATGGTGAACCTCCGGAGAGAGAACAGAGTCTGAGAAGACTCTGTTCCTCTCCGACAGCAGCCGATTTCACAGTGAGAGAACCAGCGTTGCAGCAGCAGCACCAGCTCTCACACAACAGCAGCTGATTTAAAGGAACAGATCCTTATAAAATAAAAATTAAAAGTTAGAATCCACAAGCAGCTTCCCAAAAAAAAGTCCAACTCCTGAGGCACTTGAAAAATAAGTGAGGGTTGGAGGGAAGGAACTTACCTCAACAGTAATTTTAACTGTCAAGTGCCCAGCTCCAGTGTGCCTCTACCAACCCATAGTCGCAGTGTCCCCCAGATGAAAGTGAAAGAAATTTCATTTTTCATTTCACCCGAAACACTGTGTGTAGCCACTTTCCCATAGTGCAAATGCATCTTTAAATATCACTCTATTTCTTGGCCCTATTTCACACACTCCTAAATTATAAAGATTCCTAGCGCTGTGCTAAACGATCAAGCCATGTTATATTACAGCGCTTAAGAAATCCAAGCAACACTAAAAGGGAATACACAAATAAAGCAACAGATTACCTGTTATTATGTTTTCCTTCACTCTACCATGGGCTATTCCTCTTTTCCCTATTGTAGTCCTACAGGAAAATAAAGATGACACTGGTGGTATATAAACTCCCCCATTCTGAGTCTTCTCACTTTAGTCAGCTGTAGGATGCAACCACAGTTAGGAGTAAAATAATTTCTAAAACAAGGCTGGGATATATATGCTGCCATGGAGGAGTCAGGGAAACCATATTAAAAGGTAATGATCTGTTTCCTTGTTATTCTTCCCTGGCAACATCTAAGTAATGGGTCATACCCAAGGGGCCTGATCCAGAGTAACACCGCTCGCCGTATTTACGGCGGGCGGCTGCGTAAGATCGGCCTTTCTGCACATGCATGCGCAGATGTTGCCCGGCGTAGTTAGGGAAACCCGTTACTTAGGATTGAGCGTCCCTAACTGTTGCGTAGTTACAGCGAGGGGGGCGTTCCTCGCCGTAACTACGCAACAGTTATGGAAGGAAGGTAAGTATATGAGGGAAGGAGGGCAGGTTAGGCCTGTTACGCTGCTGTGGCCGGTGTAATTACACACTGTTATGCCGGCTGAAGTTACGGTAGCCTTCAGTCGGCGTAACAGTGTGTAATTATGCCGGCCACAGGGGGAGTGTAGGGGAAGTGCACCAGAACTACGCTGGCCGTACTTACGGACAGTGGCTCAGCTTGGCTCTGGATCAGGCCCAAGATGTTTAATTACGGATTGGGCTACCCAGATTACAAAATAATCTGCAGCAGAAAAGCAATGCATTCGTTTTCCACACAAGAGAGTGAGGTATAAGGTTGGTTCATGTCCTCTCATCAAGTTACTTGAGGTTTAATGACCTCACAAAGTGGAAGTGAAGGAACTGTTTCCTACCATTAATTTCTTTGGTTTCGGACATAGAGAAAGTAAAAACTCTCTTGGCTCAAATAAAAATATGGGACCACTTTATCTTCAACAAAATTAATAAAGAAATCTCTCTGAGCGCATGAAGCAACATCAGCAAAGGTGGAAACACACAGGCGAATTGAAAACTCCAATCTATGTAATCCGGTAAATAATTTTGATACCCTGCAATGCATGTCGCAGTGATGTCCTTCAAGTGCTCTTCCTCACACATGAATATTTGTCTTACTTCTTTTATTAGTTGCCTTCTTGCTTGCTTAAGTACGCTACCAGCAGAACTTGCTCCCATAGTGAGCTGCACCTGATTTCTTAATGCTCAAGATTTTCCTCTTTCCAGTATCACTTTACCCAGCCAACAAGTCATGTTTTTTCTTGCTCCGAAAGTAAGATATAAATCTAGATGTTTGGAATTTGGGTTCCACTGGCCCAAAAAACAAACCAGAAGAGACATCGGGCCATATGTAGACTAAAAGATGTATAACATATACGTCCGGTGTGTAGCGTTTTTCCTACTGTGCATACGTAGTACATTTTTTACGTTATCTACGTATCCTTTCCTTACGTAGATTGCGTAAATGGGGCCCATCATGTGGAATTGGGTCTATGAGGTAACGTCTATGGTCACTGCCATAAGCTCTAGAAGTTTTGATGCTGTCAAACATTCCTTGTTTTGCCAGACCTAGACTGCGCTCTTTCTTGTTTATGAGCCACCCATTTTCTGTGAGGTCTTTCATCACTCTGCTTGTGTACTGCTAGTTAATTATCTTAGACAATTAAAAAAAGAAAAAGCTGCGTTTTAGTCTGTTCTGCATGTTTGCCAGATTATTTCACCAGACCCTAGGCACATGGGAGGTAACTGTCACTGCAGCTGCCGGTCCCAATGCTACTGTACTCCCACCAGCTTAAGTTGTTTTCTAAGGCTGATTTCTATTTTTCTGCTGCCTCGGAAAGCATCTGTGGATTCCAATGGAAGAGTTGTTTTTCCAAGCAGCCTGACCACAGCAACGCTCACCATGGGCAGCTCCTCTAATCTTCTAACATCTTCGTGAGGGAATGGATACATCCTTGTGATGCAGACTTACAAAGAAGTATTCCTATATGTCGCCATTCTTCCGCAATAATGGGAATCTTATACCCTCTTTTTGTGAACTCTGTAAATAAAGGGTCTTTATGTCTTCTTTGGCCTCCTGGGTCATTAAAGCTTTATAAATTTAAGGAGGTTATCTATCAGGTGTGGGATAAAATCCATCCCCTTCTTTTGTGATTTTACTGATTCATCATATGAGGCTAGAGGGCTATCCAAAAAAAAGCCCCTTGCTTTATATAAAGCTGGACATAAACTAGCGTGATTATTTCTCCTGGCAGGAGGTGGTCAACACTTACTACAGCGTTTATTGTAATATCAGGCTTATAATAGCCTTATGGCCAGGTTTAGTGCGATACATTCTGGTGTTCGCTAATCACGGAACTGGCTCACTTATAAAACAACCTTTTAAACCAGTCAGCGGCACAGTCAGCGGCACAGGGGACCCAGCACCATTACCAGGACCACAGCAGCAGCCCAGCGATCTGCCCACCCGGGTGTCACATCTTTTTTGCGGACGCTTGGCTCTCTGCTCATTTCACCATCTCCCTGGTATGGACTTTCAGTTCCCACTTATATATGTTGCTAGTGATGTTTAGGTATTAATAAATATTTTTTTATCATCTTCTTCCCCATCATTGTTATCCCCGTGAGGGGAAGGAGGAGCCTCACATCACCACCTACTCTTCATCCCATTTGGATTTATTTATGTCATTTTACCAACCCTGACACTTCCCCTGTGGGTTTCATAGCGCTTTGAGGTTACTCTTCTCTTTTTTTCCAACCTTTTAAATCCACCTTAGTCACAAATACCTTCAACAAAGCATTCTTTAAATGTTGAATGGGTTCAGACATTTGTGGGGAAGGCTAGTGCCATTCTTTAGAAATAATTCATTACATGTAGCTGTAGTAATGTTATCCAGCAAAATTTTATCAAACATGGCGCATTTTGCAATTCTTAGGTTTTTAGTTTTGCTATTGGATCTAAAACAGTCTTTTTCTTTGTGGTCTCAGACCAAGAAGGAAAAACACTAACTAAATTAACTAAAATTATTAAAAATAGGTGAGGAATTCCGTATTTACCCTGATCTGCTGGACTAGGACCGTTTTCTACTGTCACAGAGCTTCCAGACATTCAGCTTGCACAATCAGCAAACACCAAGACACCCAAACGCAAAAATTAAAGTGGGCTACAACAAAATGGCAGCGTCAATAGGCTAATACTATAACACCGCCAGTCCCTAAATCCTAATGTCAATTCTGCCCGTCCTTGACTCGTCAGGGTGAGGCATAGCAAAGAACAGCATCTCCCGTAACATAGAAGATGTAGTCATAGGCAGATCCACCACCACCTTCCCTCACCTGAACACCACAGGCCCTGGCAGATAAGTCTAAGATCTGCATATACCCCCTAAAAACCTGACTGCCTAACACATAGGCACAAGCTCTGTAAATGAAATAAAAGACACAGGAAGTCAGAATGGGAGAGTTTATATACCTCTTATGTGATTATTATCTGCCAGGCCAATAGCCCACTTCTTAAATGCTACCAGGGAA
>WWET01000129.1:650293-684392 GCA_011038615.1 Limnodynastes dumerilii | reverse complement strand
GGGAAAGAGGGCAAGGAAATAACATTTATAAAAAATATGGTATTAACTCAATAAACAAGGGTTATCATTGTGCGAATGCTTAACACTAACATACAAGTGAATGATTAGGAATATTGTGAACATTTACCTTTGCAAATATGACCGGTTTGGAACAGACTCTGATTAAACCTTGATGTACTATGAAAGGGATTAAAGACAAGAACTCAAATCAATGAAAATTATTACACAAAATATTTTAATAAGTTTACAAGTTTATATATAAGGACTCCTTTCCTATAAACTGTAAAGAGTAATTTTAATAGTAGCAGTAATGTAAAGCTGGATACACACTGCAGGTTTTCTGGCAATTATCATGCCAACCATACCAGAATCTTACCAGTGTTTACAGTCCCATCATGCTGCAGAATTGTCTGAAACAGCATTGCATTGCTCATTTATGGGATCACGAATTCCAAATGTTGGTGGAAATTTAGTGTGTACGAGGTCTAGACCTTCAGATCAACAACTAAAATTCATCCTTCTGTAGTCACCTCTGTAAATGTGCAGATCAGTGAAGCAGTGGATTATGGAAACAGTTTTAAACATCCAGCTTCAGTGTGCACTGACACAACTTGTGCCTAATCTGCACTTTAAAATCATTATTCAAATCGTGTTGTAATATCTTCTGTACACTGCCAGCTAAAGTTTAAAACATTGTAGTGTAGGTGTCTGTAGCTTTTATTCAGTACAGTGCGTGTAACGCGATATTTTGTTTAAAATAAAAAAAAATAGGGAAATCATCATGTAGTTACACATTCTGAATGAGAAGCAGCCTTCTGCACTCCATGTTAAACTGCAGGCTTCAGCATACTTTAACAATATAGGCTTAGTGGATACCTGGCAAAGAATGATGGTACTTGTACATGCCTGTTATAGATCTTTGGCAGCTGACCTAATAAATGATTAAATCAGCTACATGACACCAAAAGACAAGAGATGACCGTGATTAGACTGCACAAACCACTTATCACACTTCTTTGTACCATTTTATATGCCGTTTAACAGAAAATGCGTCTCATCTTTTCCCTTAGCGCAACCACTGATTTCCTAAATAAGTGCTAGATTTAACATCAATCAGGAAATCACAGGGGGGGCAGTAGTATTACCACACATTTTGTCTGTTCAATCTAAGAAAACAATCTCAGCTGCAATTGCTTCTGCAACAGATTTGAACTCACCCACAGTACTAATAAGACTCCAAAGGACTGGCCCTTTCCCTGCCAGAGACAGGAACACGTTGATGATAGACTTGCTGCAAGTGGATTGCATTTTTAAGCTGTACTGTGGGAAGGTATCTATCTGAAGAACCAAGAGGCGCTCAAGAACAGGAGTGTACACTTCAGGAATCTGAAATGAGAAGTCATTTTATTTCATGTCACACACAAGTCTGCAATAAACTGACATTTTTCAGTAATTCAAAAGGAAAATTTCATTAGGTAGACAGGACTTTGTAGCAGCAAGTACATTAACTCTGATTTACTGGATCACCAGGTTCTGTTAGAGCATTAATGCTATTGACTTGATTGATAACTGGTCACGGGAGTGACAGAACTTGGATACTGCTCTGAATAGCTAGCAAGATGTTGTTACATATTTAGGACGAATTTACAACACCGTAATTTTTTACATACGTACCTAATATTCTAGCAGCTAGAGTCAGAAAATTAAGTACGTATGTAAAAAATGACGGTGTTGTGAATCAGACCCCTAGTAAGTAATGAGAAAGGCTCCATATACTCACAGTGTCCAAATGAATAATGACACTTGCAATGGACTGAAGGAAGTTTGGCAGCTGGTACACATTGTCCTCTTCTGTATCTGCCTCTGTGAGGTACATTTGCTTACAACGCTGAATGAGTTCAGTGTACATAAAATCCACATCCTTTGCATTGACTGCTTTGCATGGCTAACAATGTAAAGTTAGGAAAAAAAAACACATGACAACTGCAATACTGTGAATTAGTACAAAATACTGCATTTACAAATCCTTTAAGAGACAGTTTTCTAAAATACAATGATGATAATAAGAAAATATTATTGTGTTATTTAACTATACCTCACAATTTAAAATGGAAAATAAATCATACCGCTGCAAAAAGTCCATATCCTCGAATGGCAATAGCGAGTTCCTTGTTTGATGAATCCATCCTTTTGATAATTCTGTAAAACTGCTCCATGAAGAACTGTAGTTTACTCTTGTGAGCTTCTGGATCGTTAGAAACCAGCAATGCTATCTAGGGAATATAGAACAGGAATATTTCCCAAATCTCAATAACAGTAATAAGCATACACATATGTGGTTATTATATATTTTTTTTAACTATAAAAACACTCGAAGGGCCTGATCCAGACCTATGCACAAGATCCGCCCTTGTGCGTAGCGTATTTACGCCAGCGTACTTAGAAGCACTCCCCTAGGCACTCCCCTCGGTCGTCCGTATTCATGCCGTCATACGCCGACCAAACCCTACCCTAACTTTTCTGAGCGTAACCGCGGGCGTCCGTAGGCTCCTTGTGTAGTTACAATGCTTAGCACGCCCATACTGTACGATTTAAATGCCTCACCCCACCCTCGAAGCGTAATTACAGGTTTCGTTTGGCTGGCACGCCCCTTCGTGCGTTGTTATGAAGCCGATACGCTCAAGGCCCATACGCTCTGAATTTCGTTGCATAACATCTGCTGCGTGCTTGCGCAGTAAGTACAAAAGGGCACTTTTACGCTTACGAAAAGCGTAAAAACACGGGCGGTGTAGGTCTGGATCAGGCCCGAAGACAGTATGGGATATTAATGTAATGTATTATTTAACGATGTGTATTGTTTTTCAAGCTACTGTAACATCTCGTGGACGGAAGTCACCTCTATCGTGCCTGCCTTAAGTCCATCGTACAGATCAGCAGTCCGTATGACCACTGATCCGCACCAGTGTGGGAGTCCCCTCCTACACTGTACAATTACCATCCTTCCTCTGCCCACTTTAGCAGTGCGGAGGGGAAGCACAGAACATTTGTCCTCAAATGGGCTCATACGGAACGGAGTTTCGTATGAATCTTGCTACGCTAGGGTTACTATGCGCCTTCCAGTCAAATCAGGCCACTTAATTATTTTTTATATATATTCTTTGTGATTGTTGTCTTTATAGCACCTCGGTTTTCTCCTATGCTGGTTTGGTATGCTAATGTATTTTGGTTTGTTTTAATGCTACAAGTGCTTGTATATATTAATACATTTTAAGGCTCTATTGAGTGATGTATTGACTCTAGCGCAGCACTTATTTTTCTTTTGTGTAGTATTTTGGAATTGTGAAGTGCAGCAGCTTTTGTCTTTATGCACACTCGGCCATTAGATTTAACTGTTATTCAGTACTATTTTTTTTCACCTAATTGGTACTAGTGAGGTTATTTTCCTTTTTCTTTTACACCACACAAATATGATCACCTCATATAATGAATTATATAATGATAAAAGCAAAAAGCAGGAAGTAATATCCACTGTATTATGCAATTATCTATACACTATATCAGGGGTTCTCAACCTTTTTTTGTTGAGTACCACTTACCCGCTAAGTGAGAACCCCTGCACTATATCATTGTAATTTTTAGAATGTTTCAATATGGTTGATATTCCAATTCTGTCAAATGTTCAGTTAATATAAAATAAAACAATTACTGAAACTTGTGTCATACATATGGACAATGTTTTGTAGGTTTTATTTAAATGACAGCATAGAGACAATTGTTGTTTCAATGGATAGATCATATGTAGGGTCTCAAGGACAATGCTACAAAAGGGTTACAATTCAGAATGTTCTAAAAAGATTCATATTTACATTAAATGTTTTATTTAATTTAAAATAATTTAAAATAAATATTTGAATCCTAAATATTTCAAGGCCCAGACACAGAGTTAAGTCCTCCCTGATAGGACTCAAAGAAATAAAAAAAAAGACACTTAGCAGGATATAGCATCACCTCCCCTTTGCCACCAGTGTCTTCAATTTCCAAAGCTTAAATACAAAAAAACAGGTCAGTAAAAGATTCATAAACAATATCAATGCGCGGGAAAACCTAGAGTCTGCCATGGAGGAGTCCAGGAAACCACATTAAGAGGTAATATGCAGTATCCACCTCCTCCTCCTATGGCAGGGTTCTACCCGACCCTGGGTAATACCTAAGTAGTACCAAGTTATGGGTGGGAACAAAAGAACTACTAATACTATAAGAAAAAATTATTAAAGAGGATATAGGCTCCTTATTTATATATTTGATAGATTTTTTTATATAACTTTTTCTGTTCTTCCACATAGGTTTTTAAGGGCCCTGACCAAATCCAACCTGTGAAATTTTAATTCCTCTGCATTTTTCAGATGTGGACATAGACAAGGAAGCACTATTTCTTGGTTTATGTGATAGGTAGACACAGCACCACTTTAACATCAAAGAAATTTTACAAAAGGGTGTTCTACTTACAGCACCTGTAATTCTGAAATGCGTCTAGCCATTTTAAGATGACCTCACTCAAAGGTTCAAAAGGAGCATGCATCAAAGTATCAAGGACTAGGTTGAGATGCCACGGAGCTTTTGGTTGACGGAAGTTAGGTCTCACCTACTTTGCTGCCTGCACAAATCTAATTGCATATTTGTTTTTTGCGAGATCTCTGTCCATAATCGCACTTAGTGCAGAGGTATGTACTTTAATGGAGCTGGAAGCTATCTCTTATAAGTTTGAATGAGCATATTTTATTCATGTACCTTGTACGTAATCTTGGCTGCAAGTTGTTCCCCAACCTACAAAACTGGCGTCTGTAGTGATTGTAATTACTTGTGGAGCAATGAATGTTTTTCCTGCCTCCAGCCTTTCTCTTGACATCCACCAACATAAATCTGACTTTGCTTTTTCTGACCTGACTGTCCTTGGACCGGATTCAGACTACCGGATGTATAGCATATTCGTCCGGAGTTTACAGTTTTTTACCACTGTGCATGCTTAGTAAATTTTTATGTAATCTAAAGACCGCATAAAGATTTTTAAAGACTGCATATACGCAATCTATGTATGGAAAAGATATGTAGATTATGTAAAAAATGTACTACGCATGCGCAGTACTAAAAAAAAGGTAAACTCCGGACGTATATGCTATATGTACGGTAGCCTGAATCCGGTCCCTTGTTCCATTGGGCCTCATATGCAGTCTCGCCTAGTTTCTATAGCTGAGGACATAAGTCCAAACACCCTCATACACTGTTTTGCAGATGTCCATCTCTGCCTCTGTGTTCTCTGTATTTCTTCTAACAAGACCTTTGCTTTGTTGCTGGATAACTTTACCAACATGCAACTTGTGTCTATTAACACCCCTAAGTGTTTTATCTTCATTGATGGAATTAAGTGACTTTCCTTGATTCACAATCCAACCGTGTTGCTGAAGGACAAAATGTCTCTGAAACATGTGAAATCTCAGAAAACTTTGATGTTTCTTGAAGATAAGTATGTGTAGGTATGCGTCTTTCAGATCTATCAACGTCATCCACATCCCTGGTTGAAGGACCTTAATGATTCCATCTTGAATGATTTGTTCTTGATGTTATTGTTCAATCTTCTTAAGTCCAAGACAGTCCTGAAAATGCCAGATTCCTTCGTCACCATTAAAAACCCAAATAAAACCTTTTTAGACTATTTAACTTGGGGTAACCAATGTGACTTACCCCCTGATGATTTAGATATTGTCTAGTCTTCTGTCCAAATAAATAATCCCCTTGTAAAGGCAAGGAGAGTAGTTTACTTTTTGACTGGGTATCTGCTACCCAGGGTTTAAGCCACAGTGAACTTGTAGTCACTGCTGCCATAGCACTTGCTCTCGCAGTCAATCTAACGGAGTCTAGAGAGGCATAAATTCTACAGCTAGCTGAAAATCCTGAATCTTTTTCAATAGTCCATTTGACTCCATCCAGTATATCACCTTCAAAGTCGTGGCACCAGCCTCTAAGCACTCTGGACACCTGTAGCAGCTGCCAGTTTCATATCAGCTCCTAAAATCACATGTTGTTTCTTTAACCAAACTTCTTTTCTCTTCTCCTTAAAAAGGTTAACGTCCTCCAGAGGAAGGGTTGTCTTATGTGATATCCTGGACACCGCAGCGTCCACCTTTGGAGATTCCTCCCACTTGCAGACCTCCTCTGATATTTTGTGAGATTTGGATTTTGGGGTTTTCATAAGCTGTAAGCCATAATCATCAAAATTAATACAAATAAAGGCTTGAAATAGCTCACTTTGCATGTTATGAGTCTATATAATATATTAGTGTCACCTTTTAAGTTGAATTACTGAAATAAATTAACTTTTGAACGATATTCGAATTTTTGGAGTTTCACCTGTAATTCGGATTTTTGGGATATGGTAATGGAATTCTCAAATTGTGATTCGTCCGACTTATCACTAAGAACTGCCATAGTTGGTTTTGGAGAAAGTTTCTTCATATCTTCTTTTGGTATGAATGTATTAGCCAGAGCCGTCTTCATTAAATTAATAAACTTTGACATCTGTGGTGAGGGAAGCTGCTGCTGTTTAAATTTGCATTCATCACAGACTGATCCATTCAATTTTGCCGGCAATAACTTATCACATAGGGACTACCTTGAGCATGTAGCTATTTATGTTTAGATTTTTAACAAAAACCATAGTAGACTGCACAGGAGGCACCTATAGTGTAGTAATTTAGTAAATGGTTTCACACCCAATAGTGAGGTACAGGAAAATAATCCACCACCTTAAGAATCCAATAATTGATAAGGATGTATCAATACTGAATAATGCTGGTATAGAGGCTTTACCACAGCCGTTTACTGCTTCATATCACTCCTTTCTGGTCCTTCAGAGACGATTTCTCATATAAAGGAATATATAGAGAAAAGAACTTTCTGGTTCAGTATGTTTAAATGAATAAATCAACTTTTAATAATACAAATAAAATACGTACAATAAATAAAATAAAAGTAAGGCTTATCTGATAATGGTCAGAACCACATAGCACGAATCATCAACAACTCCAACGCATTTCGTCCTTAGTTTTACCTCTGGACTTCATCAGGGATATATATGTAGGGGGCTTACTCTGATTTTCTTGCATGTGACTGTTTTTCGCTCAGACATTTTGGAACACGGCAGCAATAGTGTGTGTAACAGACCAGCTCTCCCACTGAGGCATCCAACACAAGTGCAGGTCTCCTGTAAGGGCATCCGTCGAGCTGTAATGACGTCAGCCCATTTTACCTTACAGAGGAACCCAGGCTTCACAATGGCAGCACTTTCCCTCCAGTGCTCCACCAGCATAAGGCTGTGACGTCCACTGCTGGCCCACCCTAAGCAAGGGGCGGGCGCACAGATCGGTGCTTCCAAAATCACTCTACATCTGGCCTGGACCTCCGTCTCGACCTGAGCACCACAGGGGCAGTGGGGAACTACTGAATCAGGTAAGCCCTGTGTGCATCTCCCTGCCTAGCCCAACAGGAAAGAGAAAATAGACACTGGTGACAAGGGGAAGTGCCGCTATATACTGCCCTGCCGAGTGCCATAGGAGGAGGAGGCGGTGGAAATATGGCTGATAGAATTCATTGTTAAATGTTCTTCTACAATTAATTGTACTAGGTTTGAAAATATATTTTCACACAAGAGGGTAAATGGATTTTATATAATGAAATACTGACTGGAATTATCCTATGATCACTATTAACTTGTTTTCAAAGGAACTCGTTTTTCATCTAATGGTAAATAATACAGTATTCCCCATTATTATTTACTACGCCTCACAATGCATAACATTTTCCTTCACAAACCTCTCAAATAACCTGTAATTATGTTACAAAACAAAATAGAGACTTCTTAATGAAAACATTGATATTTAATTACAAAAGGATTATACAAAACCCCAACAAATACCACAATAATGCTTCCTCTGCTTTACACAGAGTAACAGAAATCTTACTTGTTTCAGGAATGAATCCAGTGCTGTAAAAGCATGCTTCTTTATTTCATGATTTGAGTGGCCACACCACTTGCACAGTACCTCGAAAAGGGACTGATAGTGATCCATGAGGTAGCTACTAAACTGAGAAGCGTGTAGAGCCAGAAGATTTAAGCCAGCTGCAATTGATGTAGATAAAAATCTTAATTTCAAAAACATCAACAGAGGAAAAAGTTTCTATTAAATGATTAATTTTATATTAGAAAGGTGAAGGAAAGAAGGAACAAAATCACAATGTACAAATTCCAAATAATAATTTTAAGGCATTAGGAGCTTTTCCATATAACCACAGAATATTTTAACCAGCTCCAGGGTTAACAACCAAGGTAAAAAAAAAGTAATTTCTGTACAAATCTCTAATGTTACATTAGTTTTCAGAAAAATAAAATAAGCTATGTTGAAAAATATGAATTTATAGGGGTTGTACAACCATTTATGTATATTGTGTATGTTAGAGTTCAGAAATATGTTCACAAATAAACAATGGGATCGCATTTTGTCTTCATCTTTGGAAGATGGATTTATACCTCTATAACATTAAGGTAGGTATTTAATTGTGGCACATATAGCAGCTAAGGTGAATTAGCCATCCCATTTTCTCCTGATGGCTTCTGTAATAGATGGGAATCAGTGCAAAGAATTTGAACTGAAAAACAACAGGTTACCTTATATCTGCACCATATGTAAACAAGGCTGATAATTGCACATTTTGGGCCGGATACAGAACTACGTCCGTCTTCCATAGACGGACGTAATTCACTGAACAATAGCTACTGCGCATTCGCAGTAGCTATTGTACTTAATCTGCATACCTTTTAGACCGCATATACGCAATCTACGTATCGAAACGATACGCAGATTACGTACAATAGCTACTACGCATGCGCTGTAGCTATTGTTTAATGAATTACGTCCGTCTATGGAAGACGGACGTAGTTCTGGATCCGGCCCTTTGTTACCAATGTTAGCATTGTTTACTTTATTTTTTAATAATATGTCATAGCCATCCACATGCGTAATTAAAGGCAAAGTGACCCAAGTAAACCAAGCAAGTGGATGAGAAATCACAAAAAGCAATAAACTTAAAAAAGCAAGAGGGAAAAAAAGAGAATGATGTGTGTCTATGGTTTTAAGATTAGTTAATTATTTTATAGTTGATCTTAAATTTTTAATCTTATATGATTAGTGTGATATAGGGGTAAATCCAGACCTATGGGCTAGTTACGCTAGAACGTGTTGCGTATTTACACTAGCGTAAGTTCTAGGCACTCCCCTCGCTCGTACATACTTTGGCCGTTTTACGCTGTCCAAACCCTACCTTAACTTTTCATAGTGTAAGTGCTGACGTAAGTAATGGATTTACATACGTGACGGCCTAACCCAGCCCATACTGTCCAATTTAAATGCCTCCCTCCACAGTGTAATTTACAGGTGTCGTATTGATGGCCACGCCCCTTCGTTCGTATTTACGCTGATGGAACGTATGTTAGGCGTTACGTGGCGTAACATCTGTGGTGCGCATGTGCAGTAAATACAAATAGCCATTTTGACGTCATCGGCTAGCGTAAATACACTAGCGTACTTAGCTCAGGATCTAGCCCATAGTAATTAAGTATTTCACTTCCTTTAAACAGCAGAAAATATCCACATTTCTTGAATCGGGATCCAATATTATAAAGAGATATGTTCATCAAAACACAAAACAGAACACATTGACTCACCTGTAGGGACAGCATATCTTTTCTGGTCAATCTATTCAAGAGAGAGATAAATTATCACCACATTTTGAGAGAAATATGCCTAGAAGCTTTAACATTTACAAAAATGCCGTAGATCTGTACCTGAGGATTTATTGCCTTTACCGTGAATTCAAAAATTTCTTTTGAGGTTTTGGCATCTGAAAAGTAATTTTTATGGAGTTATTTTTATATAAAGCTAGTAAAAAAAAATGTGTACATTGTACATGGTTTTAAATATTGCAAAAGTAATTTAAGTATTGAACAGAATTCTAGCACAGTAGTTTTAAAAAAAAACCACACAAATGGAAAAACTGCATGAGTGAACAATAACAATGTAAAGTGTAAATGAATATAATTATATCATTAAAAAGCCCTCTTGTTGAATATTTGACGCTGGCAACTAACAGATGCCAAGTTAGGACAAAAGTAGTAAACAGTAATCTAAAAATGTGAATGGAACAAAATAGACAACTTCCATATAAAGAACAACATACAATAATGGTGCTTCAAATGGATGCAAAACATTATGTTTATATAAATCATCAATATATGCAGGAACAATGTTAGCCTCCCTATATCATTTATAAGGAGCACTTATTGTCCAAGACATCTGGTGTAGAAATAATTTTAATTATAAAAAAAAAATCATAATAGAAATATTGTCCAAGTCTACATTTACATCTATACTCCCAATAAGACCACACTAAACACATACAGAAACAAGGCAGTAGGATTGTCACAAAAAGAGCTCAGGTACAGGACTACAACAGTCCATTCATGTGAGACCTACAGAAACATCCCTTCATAAAACCCAAGACGGTAAATAATGCAACATTTGGAGGCAGATATGGAGAAAACTGTACGGCTCTCCTTAATGTTATACAAAATGTAAACAATGCCCCTTATTTATACAATGTTCATAAGTTTGTTGTAAAATACAACTTCCAGGAAAGTCAAATGAAGTATGCAAAGTGCATTGGCAAATGGAGGCTTTAGCAAAATCTGCCAACAAGTTGTCTGCCATAAAGCTGCAAATCCATGAATCTGTGATCACAGGCAACAAACTGCCCTTACCCTCCCGTAGGATCCTGTGATAAGTGCTGGAAGGATCCCCAAGCTTCACAACAGGATGGATGCCCGAGGAGAACATCTACCCATAGAATAGTGATAGTAATGTAGGAAAACTGTCCCAAATTAGAAGTCCACAAACTCGCTTCCTGACACAATGGTGGCATTAAATTGAAGTAAATAGGCATTTTGGTATTGCCTACAGCTTCAGTGTGATGCATGTTGAAACAATGAAGCCATTAGAGTGGATTCAGCTAACAACGGTCTACAAATATAGTGTAGAGAGACATAGCTGTGTAAAGGGGAGATCAGTAAGTTTTTCTAACAGTGTATTTTTTGTAAGTTGTTTTTTATGTTGTGATAACAGGCCAAAATAAAAATTACATTAAAATCAGTTTGTCAGAACTGTACCTTCATCAACAGATTTTGTAAAGTTAACCAAAAGTGCAGATAATCCTCTAAGACATCCAGCAATCACTGACATCTTTGGCACTCTAGTGGATGATGCCATCTAGAAACATACAATGAAAGGGAGGTAAACAAAAATAACTATTTTAACAAGAAAAAAACTGTATAAACTTATATTGTTCTATCAAAAATAATCCAACTTTAAAACATCTGCCCAAGTAACCAAATGTCAGTGTTCTCCAAAGAAAATGTTGCCAGCCAGGTGGCATTAAAGGTTAGGTGGGTGGGGATAGCGATATATACACACAGACACAGTCAGCACTCAGCAGCAATGAAAATCCAAAGCAATGGGTACAAGGAGATTTTTCTTTTAATGTAATAGAGGAAACCACCATCATATAATGTGCCAATCAGTGCAAAAGAAAATACAAGCATGAAAAATGCAATCCTAAAAAAATTGGTTCAGCCCAAAATGAATCGATTAACAGTTTAGCATAAAGAGTTCATCATATAGCTCCGGTAAAGAAGAGAATTTGTAATAATATTCAAGTACGTTTGCTTAAATTTTTTAATGTAGTGAGCATCACTTGAAGGAAGGAGATATATCTATTTTATTTTAATTTGATCACTTAATCCTTTCTATTGTTGTGTGTTCCTGTGAGATATTTCTTTGGCACTTTTTTTTTTTATAAGGCGCCACAAGGTGTCCGCAGTGCCATACAAAATACAACAAAATACAGTACATACAGAATAGGGATGGACAGCATAGGCTATAATACAATATAAACATAAAAACATCACAAAAATACAAGTGAAGCAAGCACAGAAAGCAAGGCAAAATGCAAGGTGTCAAGTTTGGCAGATCAGGGAGGAGGGGATACAGTGCAGTGAGGGGTTGAGAAGGAGCCACCAGGTGGGGATGAGGTAAAAGGGTAGCAGAGAGGGACAAGAGGGTACAATGTGAGGGGGGAGTGGTGGAGGAGGGAACAACACAAGGATGGAGGGCCCTGCTCACGTGAGCTAACACACTAAGTTGGAGGGATGAACTTACAGAAGACATGAGGGGGAAGGAAGTGGACTGCTGATGTGAGCAGAGAAGAGGGGGAAGGAAGGAAAAGAAGGGACAGATGTAGGATGCAGTGAGGATGGTAAGTGGAGGAGGGGGAAACTAGTCAGAACAGGTGCGTTTCAGTGAATGCTTGAAGACCTGCAATGTAGGGGAGAGTCTGACTTAGGAAGGGAGATCATTCCAGTGCAGAGCTGCAGCACGAAAGAACTCCTGGATACGGGTGTGAGATGTGGTGATCAGTATGGAGGTCAGACAGCGTTTGTTAGCAGAACGGAGAGGGCGATTGATGCATGGATCCACAGGGTTTCTAAACTTCTCACAGATCCAAAATACTCTGTAACCATGATTCCAACATTTACATTTCTTGTGATGACGTCACAGTACAGATGAATGACTCTTGCAGTACTGGATGAGCATCAGCAGTACTGCATACTATACAACCCAACAAGACCAATGTAACCTTCAGGGAGCAATTAAAGGTGAATCAAGAAAGGAATACACAAAAACCATCATCCCAACATTATAAACTTCTAGGCATGACAAAGTTTCTCTTAAATTATTTAGCTTACATTTCCAGCCTCAGAATATGGAAATCTAGGTTTCATTTTAATGACGTTTGATGTAAAGAAGGTGATAAAAACAACAGAAATGTAAAAAAAAACCCTGCTACCTGTGATTTTAACTCCTGTAGAAAAGCTCGGAAAAGGTTATCAGAGCATCCCACCATTTCTATGGGATGTACTTCTCCCAGAACACCCAGAAGTTCATAAACTTTTTCCAGAACTGGAAAAAGAGAAACAGTGTGTTAAAATGTTTTTCAACAGACAGACTGATGTCTAACAAGGAAATACCATGTGATGAAATAAGATAAAACTATAGCAAGTCCATGCAGCTACTTAATACTAAGGACCAATACAGCTGTATCCAAAAAGACTACACAATGACTCTTAGAGGTGTCAATTTAGGACTAAAGTCAATACAAAATTCACAAACATACAGAAGAATTAGTAAAACTATATTTACGGTTCTATTAGTAATACTATCAATGCTGGTTAAAAAATGATTTACAGTAAAAAATGCAAGGTAATCTGTAGCAACGTCATATGTAAAAAAAATGTGTTGCAGAACATACATAGTCAGACTCTGTTCTGCTTCAGCTATCAGGGTTCCAGCTATAAAGACTATTGTTTGTTTCTATAATCAATTAGAATTACCGGACTCCCTAGAAGTTTAATAAAATATAATAAAAATGTCTACCTAGAGGATGGAGAAAACTTTTTTTAATCCCACTTAAGCTAATACAATAAGTAACCAGTTGAAAAATTATGAATTCTGTATTTGTAGAGCAGGGGAGTAAAAATTGTAAAGCTGAAATAACTTATAAATGACATATGTAGAATCTTCCTGTTTGAAAACTATTCTATGCAAGAATATACCATAAAGAACATAGAATATTGATTGCACACTTTAAAGATTGTCAAGACATTTTTCTGTACCTGTGTCTGATAATTTGCTTTTAATACCAATTTCTCCATAAAATTTATTGAACATGTCACCAATTTTAAATTCTTCAAAACTAGAAAACCTCTTCAAAAGATGGAACAACTAAAATGAAATAAAAACAAACATATGTATCCTGCAGTCTTACAAAACCATAAAAGAAAAAAGTTTAGCGAGCATAGATTACTTGCCTAATATAAACACAAGGCTGTCTAATTTGTACCGTCCACCACCATTATTTCCACTTTATACAACCAAAAGCCCCACAATTCCAAACATTATACTTTAAATTGTCTAAAACTGGCTAATGTCAGCCCAAACAATAATCATTAAATTAAAAATGAACAGGACTCAACTTACCTTTATCAGTAGATCTAAGGCTGATACTTTACATTTTGCAAATCTTTCTTTTGTGTATACAATTAAACAGAGGTTCTAAAGAAGAACAAATCAAATAAAACATTTAAAAATTACTTCAATACTTGCACCTTAATACTCCCATTTTAATTATCTCAGACCTTCAAAACATTTCTGTGCTTAAATTAATATTTAACAATGCCCACTATAATAACATAAGGCTGGATCCAGACTTAAGAAGGACCTTGAAATTAAGGGCCTGATTCAGACTTAAGAAGGTGCTTAAAATAAGAGGAACGTTACTCCTGGGCTAAACCATGTTGATTGCAGGGGAGTCATATTTCATCTGTTGCAAATATGACTCCCCTGAAATCAACATGGTTTATCCCAGGAGTAACTTTCCTCCCTTAATTTTAAGCTCCTTCTTAAGTCTGGATCCAGCCAATACAGTGTATTTATATTCCTATAAAATAACATTGTCCAAAAGAGAGTTGAACAAAGAAATTACTTGCGGTAAAAACTTGTCCAACAGAAGGTAGGGAACTTCCACACTGAAATACTCAGCATGACCCCACAAAGTCATTTTAAAACAAAATAAATATTATTTAATAAAAAAGTGAAAGTTTTTTGAGAAACGTATATGGTAATAAAAAAGGTGTGTTTTATATTTATATGAAGTGGTTTCCATATAACATATACACCACAAGGGGGAAATGTCTCTCTCATAGGG
Source organism: Limnodynastes dumerilii (assembly GCA_011038615.1). NCBI lineage: Eukaryota > Metazoa > Chordata > Amphibia > Anura > Limnodynastidae > Limnodynastes > Limnodynastes dumerilii. Next base: position 669,467 of record WWET01000129.1, on the reverse strand, counting down.
GCACATGCTGCAGCCTGAATGCATGTTTATTTGTGACAGTAAATCAGATTCTTAGCCCAAGTGTTGTCTTTTCATTCTATGTAGCTGGTCTCCAGACCGTGAGTGTCTTGAATAGATAGTTCACGCTGTTGATTTCTGTATTGACCTTATGTTCTACTCTAACAGGAACATGTTTCCACAGACAGCAGAACTGTAAAGTTTTGGGGAAAAGCTGCTCTTTTTCACAGATTCACACTTTAAGCACCTGGCTTCATAAGACAGGGACTCTTCTTAATAATGAACTGCCTACTGAGCTAAATGAGGGTGAATAGCACTGCTCAGTTGGTTTCTGAGTATCGGCCCATCATACCTTGATTTCTAAAGCATACGGATGGACTTTTCTATCTATTTTCTCAAGATAAGTGCACAGGAATTTAAGGGCTTCTTCCCGACAATCTCGAAACTAAAACGAAATAAAGGAGACCCCATTAGAAAATGGTTGTATACTATGGTGGTTACGTACTCATTTAAAGTATTTAAAGTAAATAACCTTAAAGCAACTTACTTCTTCAGAACTGAGTGAATTGCGGATGAATAGAAGCAAGCCAAACTCTTTGGAGAACACCAAAGATGTGTTCAAATCTAAATAAAGGACAAGTATAGGACAAGGAAATTTTAGTGAGTTTTGAAACCTAAGGAACATTGGAATACTGACAGGTACATCTCAGTAAAATATGAGAAAACCATTTTAGATCTAAATATTGAATTATTATGTTTATACTTTAGTATGTGATGCTTCTTTAATAGTGTCCCTACTAACATCGTCGAAAAAAAATGTTTCTGACAGCTAAATAATGACAGTACCAGTGATAATAAAATCCATGGCACCTTACCACAGCATGGTTTATGTAAACATAACTCTTCCTAAACACCTGAGAAATGCCATCATGACATACATCGCGGAGTAGCAGACATGGCATTTATTGGGGAGTAAACAATAGGGGGGGTCCCAGTAAGGCGTAGAAGCCCAGGTCCTTTACACCACACACCTTGCACACTGCTCCCCTGCGCGGTCACTACACACTCCTCTCCTAGGCTGCGCAGGAGGCCGAAAGCCGCCTCACTGGACAGCCCGGGATCCCCGGAGCCAAGCTGTCGGTGCAACTGATGAAGACTGCCCAAAACACCGCCAGCTGCTTCAGCCGCAGCGCCTGGGTCCGCTTCATCTCCACCAGCCTGGGAAGCGCCAGAACTTGGTTGCAACATGTCTGCAACCGCGGCAAAGCCTGACACTGAGGAAGCGGGACAGCGCTGTATTGCCGGGACGGCGGTGTAACCAATCATACGAGTGCATGTGAGAGAGGACGGCCGGCTGTACCCTCATAGAAACACCCCTTAAAGGGCAAGAGGAGAGGAAGACACTCATTCATGTGTACCAACAGGAGACTATTTATGGATCTCAATAATGGGTTCTATTTAGATAGAAATGCCAATAGAATGCAGTTATGGAGGGGCTCTTCATATTTAATTGATGTTGTATTGATGACTGTAAACACACACTCTATAGCAAGATAATAAAGATGGTGGACCGGATTTTCACTTCCGAAATTTTCTTCATACGAGCGTAGTCATAACTGCTGAGCAACTACGCATGCATAACCATTGCGTTAAGTAGATTGCGTGCCTGCTGTCTTTAAAGACCGCACGTATGCAATCTACGTAGTGCAATGGTTACATAGATAGCGTAAAAGAGTTACTACGCATGCATAGTAGCTCGGCACTTATAACTACACTCGTATGAAGAAAATTTTCTTAAGTGACCACAAAAATGTGACTCCACCGTGGTATAGGAATATTAATGAGAGACAGCGAAAAACTACAAGGACAATTGCTGTTTTCCTCTCTCTGGATTTTTTTATTAAAGACAGTTTCAAATTGTTTGCAATTTTTGCCTGCTTCCAATTGCTTGGGGCGACGCCGCATTGACGCAGCAGTGACTTAACAGTGATGATGCTGACGTAAACTTAGGTCACACCAGCATCATCATGATCTTCAAGCACATGGCACAGTCCCTGGCACTGTTAAAAATATGTTTCTATGCCATGGTGCTGCTGGATTCTGTAGTGAAGCTGTGCAGAGCTGATATACCGCGTGGCTGCACTGGCTATGTAAGAGATCGGAGGCTCCACTTAAATCCCCAGCTGTCAGTTGATTTCTGCGGAGGGACACAGTCAGATTGCACTGGCAGCTTCTATGCGTCTAAAAGTCCGAGAGACCCAAGGGGTCCTGGTCACATAAGGATTGCGAAAGACCGCCCTGAAATTCAGTATAAGTATAGTGCATAAAATGTTACCTGGAAAGAGGGGGGTTAATAGTGTGAATGGAAGGCAGTGGGGATTACTGTATATGGATTGGGGCAGTTTATAATATATATGGAGCCGTACTTAACAGTTTAGAGATGACGGACCGGATTCACAGATACATGTGTAATAAGTACGCAAATATACGCACAGACGTTGCAACGCAACACCCTTGGCACTCCCCTCCCCCACTCCTCCATAGGGCAACCTTAACGCTACGTGTGCATTTACGTGCGTACATTACTAAACACGCTTTCAAAGGCCTATTTAAAAGCCTCCCTCGCCCATTTTCATGTAACTTCGCACATACGGAAGACAACCACGCCCCTTCATACTAAGTGCGATTCAGAAATCCGCGCCTAATGGACTTCCATGCCTAAATCCTACGTAACTTGCATGGGAAAAGTTACTACGCAAGCGCAGTTAATCCGACCCTAAATATATGCACGCAAAAAATAGCAAAATCATATCTGTGAATCCAGTCCGACATTCCTTGTGGCAGGTAGAGAGACAATGGACCATATTCAGATCTCCACGTGACCTACGTGCACACAAAAATCTGTAACTATGCACAGAAGAGGGGAGTGCAGTCCTCTGGTACTCCCCCTAATAAACATGCCTAACCCTGCCTGTGTGGCTGAGTATAGGCATGCAGAATTAATGGGCCGGTGCCTAACACGGAACATACTCCGATGTTACATGTCAAGGGGAATTATGCAAATTACTTGTGTAAATCCTCTTCTGTGCCTATTCATGAACCGAGGCCAATGGCTCTAACCCCAGATCTCTACACTGCAATTTTAAGAAGTGACAGCACTAAGCCGAGTATGCCTTTACCCCATGCCCCTTAAACACAACGATGTGCTTAGTTAGCTTTGGGAGGAGTCAAAGTAGTAGTTAAGAGAAACAACTCATTGTTACTTTAAAATCCAACAAAATATAAATAAAAGTATGTTATTATTATTCATGGCCAGCCCTGGTCTAATCCCATCTATTACAGTAGCTGTTGAGCATATCACACTGTGTTACTCGCACATTCTATAAAGTCACCACTACAAACCGGAAACTGTGACGACCGCACCACAGCAACACAGGGATGGTAGAAACGAAATTAAATACATTCACAAATGACAGTAATGGAAAAGCTAGAATTATGAATTGCGACTTTAGTGTAAGAAATATCATTACATTGAAAGTGCGTCTTGTTTTTAATTAATAACAAAGAAAACGATAATATTTTTTTACTTTTCTCCCCATTCAAAATGGTACATTCTCGGCTGTCTGTGTGAGAAGGAAAACCCGCGAAAGTTACCACGTGATATATCTATTTGGCGCGAGTTTTTGTGGCGGGTTGGAAGCTGTTGTAGAGGGATCACTGAGCTCTGTATTAAGAACAGAAGGTGCAGAATACAGGTTAGTACATAGCATGATGCGATGTTGTGTACGTGATATTGGAGTTCCGGGAAAGGTTACTGTAATGCTTTTATATATTTCCACATATACAATTCTATGGGCAGCGGCACATGTACCCTTCTTACAACAGCTCAGTAAGATTTACGTATTGTGATTGTCAGATATATAATCTGACTAGTTTGGAGTTAGTCCCAGCGATATTTCGCATTGTGTGCTTTGATCGTAATGTATAGATAAATGTAATTAGCTATGGGTATTGTATCATGTGAACTTGTGTCTGCCAGATGTGTGAACCCTGTCTATTTTTAACGGTAAATGACATGGGTATGGTCAAATAAAGACGTTACACCAGGTCATACAAAACGTATACATAAGTTTATAGTTGCATGTTTCATAGAGCATTGATTGCCACATTGTACATTTTTATAACTAAAATGAACTGCATATCACCACTACACTATCAGCTCTGTTTACTAAAGCTTTAAAAAGTTCATTTTTGGAGTTATGAAGTTATAACTCCAAAAATGAACTTTTTGCTATTTACAACAGCTGCACCGCCATGGAAATCAACAGTTTCCATGGCCATGCAGCAAAACTTCACTTGTCCTCTCCTCGTCCTCGTTGTTTTCAATGGTGCTGGCTATTTACTAACCCTCAGAGCGGAGTTTTATGCTCTGAGAGTTATAATAACGCCATTTCAGACTGGCGTTTAGAATTCTCTTCCAGCAATCTCCCCATAAAACCCCCTTTTTCTCCCCCTAATAGCTGTTATTAGGGGGAGAAAAAGGGGTATATGTATGGGTAGACCGCTGGAATATAAATAAATAACGTTGTCATAAAAAAATTTAAATAAAATTTTTTTTAGAAAATTAAGAAACAATTAAAAAAACAACAGAAATAAAAGAAAACAATAAAATAGCTTTAAATACTTACCGGACCGAAGACGCGTCTGCCCGCAGGTGCCAGTCCCGACATGGAGGGCCTGCTCATGCGCAGTGCTTCTCATGCTGGGACTTCATTTTTTTTTTTTTACAAAGTCCCAGCAGAGAGCCACTGCGCATGTGCAGACCTTCCAGACACACGAAGAAAGCCCGCAATGACTGAAGAAAGTTCAGATGTCATCGCGGGACAGCCAGCAGAGGGTGAGTATTATTAAATAGCCTGAACGTAGCTCAGAAGTTCTCGGAGAGCGAATTCGAACTTGCCTGAGCTACGTTCAGGCATTCTTAGTAAATAGAGCCCTTAGTCTGGGTGGGTTTAAGCAGGACTGGTTATCCGCACAGGACACTTAAGGTAGCCTTGCGGTAGCATAACCGCTTCCAGATCCATATGAGAGGAGGGTTCATTCACATCTTCCATATGAACTACCAGACATCTGTAATTTAAAAAAAAAATGTATTTAAATTTTTTCAAGACAACGTTATTTACTTATATTCCAGCGGTCTACTCATACATATATTTTTCTCCCCCTAATAACAGCTATTAGGGGGAGAAAAGGGGTGTTTTATGGGGAGATTGCTGGAAGAGAATTCTAAACGCCAGTCTGAAATGGCGTTATTTTAACTAAGGGCCCGATTTAATTGCCGGCGAAGTTTTCAAAAACTTTGCGTCTGTAAAAATACGACGCCTTCGCCGGCAATTGAGCGATACAAATTTGCCCATTCAATTATTTTTTTACCGCTGCGCTAAAACAGCAGGCAGCGGTAAAAAAATAACCAGAGGAAAAAAAATATCTCTCCGTTAACGCCGCAAATCACCTCCTGCTAGCAGGAGGTGACCGGCGCTAGTGAGAGACTATTACCCAGTGCCTGAAATCACGTTGTCACGATCCTCTCATAGGTGCGGATTTTTATCGTTAAAAAAAAAAGGCGTATTTTTAACGCTAGAAAAGAATTGAATAAGAAAAAAAAAATAACGCCAGTAAATTTTTTTTAAAAAAGCGTTAAATAAGCCGGCGAAGGATTTTTTTAACAATTGAATCGGGCCCTCAGAGCAGAGTATAAAACTCCGCTCTGAGGGTTAGTAAATAGCCAGCCCCATTGAAAACAACGGGCTGGCGAGGACAAGTTAAGTTTTGCCGCATGGCCATGGAAACTGGTGATTTCCATGGCGGTGCAGCTGTTGTAAATAGCAAAAAGTTCATTTTTGGAGTTATAACTTCATAACTCCAAAAATGAACTTTTTAAAGCTTTAGTAAATAGGGCTGTAAGTTTTAAATGTTAAGTAATTTAGGCGGACGGAGAGGATAACCTGCTCTGTAGGATCTACAAGCGTACAAATCTAAATTCCGTAAACCTGGAAATCTGCATTATAACATCTGGGGCTTGCATGCGCACTGTCCGAAAAAACGATTGCAGCTTGAGAAAGTCTGGTGTTTGAGTCCAAATCTGGCCATGTGTGTTTCTCCGAAGGGTCTTTTCTTGCCATCTACTAATGCTGCAGGCTAATGCCTAAGTTGGAAGATTAAAACCTGTAAGCATCCAGGTGGGGGGTTCTGGTTGCCTGAACCCCCCCCAAATGAAATGACAAATATGCAAAAAAAAATTGAGGAGGGGGTGTTGCTTTGTGGGTATATGAGGCAGACTGACATGCAGGAAGATGGTCCTGGCCTGTGCTGCAATAGGGAAGCAGGGTCCGTATTCAGACCTCCGGCCGCAGATGCAATGTGGTCGGAGGTCTGAATACGGCCCCAGGTGAGGATGATGAATGGGTCACAACAAATTCAACAGTGCTTATACACCGACACAAGTTCTGGTCTATTGTGTAATGTGTTCTACTATTGCTATTAGATGTGTACCTTTTAACATAAAACTGCTATTATAATGTGTGAAAGAAGTGACTTACAAATCACCTATAAAAAAAATATATCAGAACAGGACATGCTACAGCCAGTAGCCAATGCTATTCCTTTTTAATTTTTTTTATTGTTTTTAAATCTAAATTATAAACGTCCTGCTTTCACAGAGAATGTTAATGGATGTCTTAGCAGTCAGTACGACCATATTATCAGTATTGTCATTTTACATATGTTTTTTTTTTTATTTTTTAGCAGTGCATCATATTACGTAGCTCTTCACAATTTTTAAACAGTTCTTCACATCAACCTCTGCCGCATTACAGTCTAATTCCCTAACATACATACACTTACAGGCTAGGGGTAATTTTTCCCTCGTGCAGCATGACCATGGGGGTGGGACGCGGCGGAGCTTATTTGTCCCATTTTCGGGCTCCAAAATGTTTGCAGCTGCTAATATACCCCACATGTATTATACACATTGGAAACCCCCCCCTTTCAAAATCCTGCGTTTGCCACTGGCTGCTACAATACTCAGCAATTAGAATGGGCATAGGCAACCTCTGGTAGATGTTAAAGGAATTACATCTGCCTGCATGATCCAGTAGCATAACGAACCATGATGGGAATTGTAGTCTTGGGGCACTTTGAGAGCTGTAGGTTGCGCTTAATACAGTGAATTTTTTGCATTTTTTTTAAAGAATTGAGTGCAAAATCACTGATTCAATCATTACATTCTCTCTTTAAAATAAGTCAGAATTATATTTATCTCAATCAGTCATTTCATTTTAGATACTTATTAAAGCTTTGTTGGCTGTGGCCTGTATAATTTCTACTAGTCATTAATGTCTCTCTTCTTTACTTGCAGCATCATGTCTTCTCCAGCATCCACACCAAGCCGCAGGAGGAGTAAACGTGGGAGAAATAGCAATCCTTCGACTCGTGAGTAGTCTATTAAAGTCTAACATTTTCTGTTGGGTTTGTTTTGTTTTTTTATTGTAGCCCTGAAAGCTGATCTTTAATATTGGGTGATACCTTTTGAAATCAATTAGCACATTGCCTCAATTTTTTTTTTATCCTTAATTACATTAAGGAGAAGATGAAGCCAACACAGTGCTGTATGCAGGCCTTTTCTTGATTTCCTTGTGTGCAAGCCTGTTTAAAAGAACTGCTATGCTAAATGTCTTTAATGCATGGTGATTAGGATTGATTAGATTTTTTTACATTGCAGTTAATTTTCTGTTTTCTTATTGTAGCTCGCAGTGAGGAAGTTCACTCTCCACCATCACAAAGACGTCGTACAGAAGACTCTGCATCGATGAGTGAACTGCTACCTATGCCAACCTCACCACCTGGTGATCTCCAGAGCCCTAGTGGACTGTTCTCAAGTCCTGCCCCATCGCGACATTCTGGTATGAGAATATATTTATATCGTTTTACAAGTTTAATTAAATTAGTATTTGGGATTTACTTTTTTTAAATTGTTTTTCTGCAGCTATTCAAAGTGAGCTTGACCTGAGCTCTCCTTTGACTTATGGCACACCGAGCTCTAGAGTGGAGGGCACGCCAAGGAGTGGTATCAGAGGTACTCCTGCCCGGCAAAGACCTGATCTTGGCTCTGCCCGAAAACTCAAACAGGTGGATCTGCAGTCTGACCAGGTTGGTGTAGCTTAAAGTTATCATTTTAATTACTACTAGTGACATATTTCATGTGATTTAATAATATCGGATCTTTTCAGCCTGCCGCTGAGGAACTGGTTACAAGTGAGCAGTCATTGGAACAGAAGTTGGTGATATGGGGAACTGATGTCAATGTTATAACGTGCAGAGAGAAATTCCAGGTAAGCGTTCTCTAATCTTTAGAAAGTAGTTGAATAAAAACTCATTAAAAGAGGTTAATTATAAAGCCATCTATAAGAATATGTTTGGGGAATTGTTTATGGGGAAAAACCTTAATTTATGAAATATTAATATTTAATATCAAGGAATTATACAGCTATTAACTATTTGTTTGGTTAAACAATCATTCTAATAATTAAATATTTACTTTGTGACTTTTAAATAGCGTTTTATCCAGCGCTTCATTGATCCATCAGCCAAAGAAGAAGATAATGTCGGGTTGGATCTGAATGAGCCACTTTACATGCAGCGACTTGAAGAGGTATAGTTATTACTACTAGTGCTTTTTTTATTTAATTTCAGCACTCGTGCGTGTGTGTGTGTTGTGTATAAAGTTCCCCTTGAGATGTTAATAATTGATCACACAGTTTAGCCTAATACGGTCATGCAGAATATCAATGCCAAGCCCATATCTGTGTAAGACTATGTATTTGAGTGCAATCTTTAAGCTTAGAGTAAATAATACTTTTTCTATAGATCAATGTCGTTGGGGAACCATTTCTGAATATTGACTGTGATCATCTGAGGACGTTTGACCAAGATCTATACAGACAGTTGGTCTGCTATCCACAGGTAACCATGCTTATGTATTGTAATAGTGACATTAAAGTTACTTCTGTAACTGTTAGATTATGCCTTTAGCTATCTATTGTGTTACTGATAAATGGATCAAGCTTTCTTTTTCCACCTTCTTTCTAGGAAGTCATTCCAACTTTTGATATGGCTGTCAATCAGCTTTTCTTTGATCGCTATCCTGATTCTATCTTGGAACATCAGATTCAAGTCAGACCTTATAATGCGTTAAAGACAAAGAATATGAGGAGTTTAAACCCTGAAGGTAAACATTGCATTAATGAGTTAGACGTTCTAGCAGCCAGCTGTGTCTTGCGGTGCTTTTGTTGATGAGTAAGCGTGCGGTATCTTATAAGTGTGTTTAATCTTCCTCAGATATCGATCAGTTGATCACAATAAGTGGAATGGTCATCAGAACATCACAGATTATACCTGAAATGCAAGAAGCTTTCTTTAAATGTCAGGTGTGTGCCTTTACCACGAGGGTGGAGATTGACCGTGGTCGAATTGCTGAGCCATCTGTCTGCAAGCATTGTAACACCACACACAGCATGTCTCTCATTCACAACCGCTCCTTGTTCTCTGATAAACAAATGGTAAGTTCTCATTTCCAAAGCTTACCTGTATATGTCCCCATTGATAACTTCTACCAATTCAGATTTTATTTTCATTTATTGAACAGTAACTAAAATCTGGTTCTTTCAGCAGTAAAGGAAAGAGATGATCAGTTAGGTCTCATTTGCATGTGTCAGACCAAAGAAATCCCTATGTATGCTAGCTTTATTCTAAATCTGGCAAAGGGGCACAATCGTTTGGGTATTACTTCAAATGCTAAGGAAAAAGTGTCTGCGGCGCTGCTTATGAATAACAAACCCATAAAGGTCTTGGTGCACAAGTAGAGTAGATAAATAGTCTCATCAAAGTTCATGAGAAGACAGTGTCCAGCTTCCTATTCTCCGATCCTAAACTCCACCATCCACATCTAGTGTGCAGCGAGCGTCCTTATATCCCGGGAAGGAGCTAGATGTGAAACTGCCAACAGCACTCGCAGCCAAACAACCAATACCGTTGAAAAAGGCCATAATATACGACTGAAACGTGTCGGTGTTGTGGTCCAGACAGTATTGGTTGTTCGGCTGCGAGTCCTGTTGGCAGTTTCACATCTAGCTCCTTCCCGGGATATAAGGACGCCCGCGTCGCACTAGATGTGGAGTTTAGGATCGGAGAATAGGACGCTGGACACTGTATTCTGGGACACAGTTTTAGTAATTGCCGCTGCTGCAGCTTATTAGCGATGGCTTCCGCGTTCTTTCTCTTTCTGTTCTGTTATGCTAATGGTTTGGTATGTATCCTTGTCACACTATACTGGCACCAATGAGTGATAGTCAGCAACTTAAGGATCCTTCATATCGCTGATCTCGCTCTGGTATACTTAAACAACCATAAGAGTCATTCCAGTGTCTTTTCCAGGCCCCAGGGAGATTTTTGTGGACAGATTTCTTTTCATTTTAATGTCTGTGGAATGGGGACCTTGTGGCTGACTGCTATGCTATCCACCACCTTTGAAGAAATAGTAAAGAAACATTGGTTTTTGTCTTCTAAACTTTTGGTTACATCATGTGGGGAGATTTTGTAATTGTGAAACTTGAAAGTAGTATTTTCATCTACAATAACATTTACCAAGAACATTGTATTTTTTATTTTTTAAAGATAAAACTGCAAGAGTCTCCTGAAGATATGCCAGCTGGGCAGACCCCTCATACAACTGTTTTATATGCTCATAATGACTTGGTAGACAAGGTGCAACCTGGAGACAGGGTGAATGTGACAGGTACATATTTCTTTGACACTAGGAAAATATTGATAGTGTTTCTTCCTATTCAGTATTTATCTAAACATTTAAATTCATAGCAGAGACCTATGGTACAGCCTAATGTTACAAAGAGATGTATATGTGAAACATTGGGGACTAGATTTACTAAACTGCAGAAAAGGAAAAGTGAAGGTGTTACCCATAGCAACCAATCAGACTCTAGCTGACATTCTCTAGTATATAAAAGGAAAGAGACTTAGAATGTCATTGGTTGCTATGGACAACATCTCCACTTTTCTGTAGTTTAGTAGATTTTTATTTTTTTTTTGTTTTTGGTGCTGTAACCTATTTCTATGTCCGTTCCTTTTTTTTTTTTTTTTTTTTAGGAATCTACAGAGCTGTACCTATTCGTGTGAACCCTAGAGTTAGAAATGTTAAATCTGTTTACAAGACTCACATTGATGTTATCCATTACCGAAAGACTGACTCCAAACGCCTGCATGGGATCGATGAGGATGCTGAACATAAGATGTTCTCCGAGGAACGAGTAAAGATGTTAAAGGAACTAGCTGCAAAGCCTGACATCTACGAGAGGCTTGCTGCTGCTCTAGCACCAAGTATATATGAACATGAAGACATTAAAAAGGTGAATCTTTAAACTTATGTTTCTTTGTACATGTAAAACAATAATGTTCTTTGTCAAGAGTATTTAAGATTACTAAGTCTGCTCTACAGTAATGACCGTGGTTGGCCAGTTTGTTAGCTTTGTTAAGGTACCTGTATCTTTAGTAAAGCTTCTCCTCCTCCTCCTGTAGGGTATACTTCTGCAGTTGTTTGGTGGAACACGCAAAGATTTCAGTCAGACTGGAAGAGGCAATTTCCGTGCTGAAGTAAACATCCTTCTGTGTGGTGATCCGGGTACAAGTAAATCTCAGCTTCTGCAGTATGTGTACAACCTGGTACCTAGAGGTCAATACACTTCTGGGAAGGGATCCAGTGCTGTGGGTTTAACAGCCTATGTGATGAAGGACCCAGAAACCAGGCAGCTGGTCCTGCAAACAGGAGCTCTGGTGTTAAGTGACAATGGCATTTGTTGCATTGATGAATTTGACAAGATGAACGAAAGCACAAGATCTGTTCTGCATGAAGTTATGGAACAGCAGACTTTATCTATCGCTAAGGTATGTGTGCAAATGAGCTGCGTCCTCTTTTTGTTTTTTTGTTTTTTGTAAATCAGAGCTTGTCTGTAAAAAAAAATATACAATACAAAAAGTGAAATACTAAAGTTTACACTGGGGACGTGATCAGAGCTGCGCTTCCACCTATTTTTAAGGAGGAAGCAGCTGGAAACTGCTCTGAAGGTATGGGTGTACTGCTACCTGTACACCTGTGATCGCTTCTGTGTGCTCTACGCTACTGGAATAGAGAGATCCACAATATCTAAACTAGAAAGGGGGCAGTTTACTACTACTGCAACCACTTTTTAGTCTTAAAATGGCCCTCTACACAAAGTACAATTTTATTTATTTATTTTAGCAGTTTTATTTGACCAAGAAAAAAACAAAACTTGTGATATGTAAACTTGTACAGGCTGCTGAAACTCCATCTCTGCCTGTATGCACCCGTTTGTCATTTTCTGCAGCTCTGGATATGACACACGCGGTGCTGGCTACAAGTGTTCGCATCCACTGTGGGAAAACTCTGGCTTAGGTCCTTAAACCATTTGAACAGTAGATATGTGCTTGTATCTTTAAATTCATTGCCCAAGAATACCCAAAATGTTCCAATGATCACTCTTCATCTTCTTATGCTTAAATCTGCTCCATTTGTCCTTGAGCAGGAGGTTCTCAACCATGGTCCTTGGGTACCACTAACTGCATATTTTCCAGGTTTCCTTGCTGGAGACTCGGGTGTGTTTGTTACGAAGTGACACGTGCAAAGATCCACAGGTGGTACTCCAAATGATTATGAAGACCATGAGAAGGCATGCGCTGTTAGTAGTACTTGAGGATTGGTTGAGAACCTGTTGGGGGATTATACAGTTATGTCTTCAGTGTTTCTTTTTTTTCTTATTTCCTTGTTGTCCATTGTAACGCATCGTAGATGAAAAGGCTTTTTTTTTTTTCCCATCGTAAGTGAAAGGTTTTTTTTTTTTTTTTTTTTTTTTTTTTCATTGAGCTTCACTAATTGCATCTTCCTACTGCTTTTTGGTTATTTCAGGCTGGAATTATCTGTCAGCTCAATGCCCGAACATCTGTTTTAGCTGCAGCTAATCCTGTGGAATCTCAGTGGAATCCTAAAAAAACCACTATTGAGAACATCCAACTTCCACACACCCTTCTGTCAAGGTATAAGACTCTTGCATGAATTTTGTGATTTCATAGAAAATGATTCTGTAACTAGTGATTGATTGGGACTTTACTTTATAGATTTGACCTGATATTCTTGATGCTGGATCCACAAGATGAGACTTACGATAGGCGTTTGGCTCACCATCTTGTAGCGTTGTACTATCAGAGCGAGGAGCAAATGAATGAAGAGCAGCTGGACATGGCAGTGTTAAAAGATTATATCGCCTATGCTAGAACCTATGTCCATCCACGTCTTAGTGAGGAGGCCAGCCAAGCTCTCATCGAGGTACAAAGCAACTATCCCTTGACTGACCGCATCACCAAATTAATTGCCTGTGGGAGGGGGGTTCAAAATTTTTAGAACCATGAGTGCATTGAGATTTCCACTCCCCTCGGCCGTACAGAGATGAACTCTGTGGACCTGACGTTTAAAATTTGTTCACTGCTCATTTGAAATGGGGACTTCGTGGAAGTCTGGGTAGTCTGGAGATGCTGGTATATTGGAAAGTAGGCTTTCTTTTGGTAACATAACAAAAGGTCATCCATAATTCATTATGATCAGCTATTTAGATTAGTAAGGTGAACACGTTTTGTTTCACAAGTATTGCAGTAGTGATTAATTTTATTAGGATTTTTTATTGCACCAGAATATTATGTAGCCCTGTACAATTTTTAATAGGACTGGGTAATTCATAGTCTTAATAGTGAGGGTAGGTTATTCCAGACAATGGATGCATGCATGCTATATAGAGTGTAGGGGGGATTTTATGTTGTGGGAGTCTGATAAGGAGAGCATTGTAATAATCCATGCAGATGTCGCATGAATGAGTTTACATTTTCTTGTGTGATGTGTGTATTCTGACAATGCATTTTACATGAATGTAATGGGATTTTAGTTACAAACGTAGGTGGGGCTCAAAAGACCGTTCTTAGATCATTCCTAAGCAGTGATTTTGAGTTGGGATTATTGCAGTTTTGTCAGCAGAAACATAGTGACTGGGTCCCTACTTTTATTGGCGGTGTAAACTAGCTCTGGTTGAAATTTGAGGTTTCCTGCAATACAGGTAGCAACACAAATGTTTTATCTGTGGTTCTGTAAGTGAAGATCTTTATTAGATCTCACTTGCTCAAACATCTGACAAAGCAATCTTTTGCGTTTTCAACTTTTTTTCATTGTCAAACCAAATGGGGTTTACACTCAATCTTGGCCATATCTCAGGGTATAGACTTCTTGCAAAATGTTTTAAGCTAATTTTAGGATTATACAGTTAAAATACATTATTAGCCCTACATCTGTCTTGCATTTTCATATATTTAATACAGTATACGCGGTTGATGTAGTTATCAAACATTTGTATTATACTCTCTAAATACGCTACTATGTCTTAAATCTTAGGCTTATGTAGACATGAGAAAAATTGGCAGTGGTCGTGGAATGGTGTCTGCTTATCCAAGGCAATTGGAATCACTGATTCGCTTGTCTGAAGCTTATGCTAAAGTTCGTTTTTCAAATAAAGTTGAAACAATTGATGTTGAAGAAGCCAAGCGTCTTCACCGAGAGGCCCTAAAACAGTCTGCTACCGATCCCAGAACCGGAATTGTGGATATCTCCATTCTGACAACTGGTGAGTTCAACCAAGTGATCAATAGTTTTTTGTTACTGTTATTTGCCTCAACAAATATTTTTGGGGAGGGGTGGAGTTTATAAACCTTTTTATTTTACACTTTAATATAACTACTACTCTTCTTTTATATGAAGGGATGAGTGCAACAGCTCGTAAACGCAAGGAGGAGTTGGCTCAGGCATTAAAGAAACTTATCCAATCTAAGGGTAAAACACCAGCATTGAAATACCAGCAACTCTTTGAAGATCTCCGTGGACAGTCTGATGCAGTAAGTTAAAGATTTAGCAGACCTCTTTCTGGTCTTGGTGTGTGTGTATATTGGTAATCAGTATTCTATAGTTTGAAGGTGTAGTAAATAATAACTTGTATTCATATGTATAGATTTAGATACTGAATATATTTTCTATTAAATTGAGTAACATTTTCACAAGTAAAAAAAATCCAAAATCAGTGACTAAAATATTACAACCACTTCCCTTTCTCGGCATGGCTGCTTTAAAGGGACAGGGCTGGATTCACAACACCGTCATTTTGCAATCTACATAACTAAACACTACGTAGATAGCGTAAAATAGTTACTAAGCATGCGTAGTAGCTAAAATCGCTAAATTAGGCACGTATGTAAAAAAAAAAATGACGGTGTTGTGAATCCGGCTCACAATTCATTTTAAGAAAAAAATTGTTGCAGAATTATAATCATTTTTCTATTAATGTTCCTCGAGAAAGATGTAATTGTTTACAAGCAACACTGTTAGATAGGAAAACGCTGCCTTAAAGTTATTCTTCTGGTGTAGTCTTGCTAATGAATCTGTACTTTGCTTGTCTGTTCGTTTTTAGGCAGTTACAAAAGACATGTTTGATGAAGCTTTGCATGCTCTGGCAGATGAAGACTACTTAACTGTGACCGGGAAGACTGTTCGGTTATTGTAAGCTTATATTTAGTACTGTTCTGTACTACAACCTTGTTATGATGCAGAAAAGCCATACATGATGGAAGCTCTGCAGTGACTTTGTAAATGGATTGAGTTGGTATATATGCATTTTATGAATTTTATTCATAAAGTAAGTAATGAAGTGCTTTGCCATAGTTCTTTATATGTAACTGTTTTAGGCTACTAGGCAAAGTGCGCGATGATTGTAATTGCCAGATGTAATTTTGCTACTGTTTTTCTCTGAAACCCTAAACTTCTGCTCCTGTTACAACCAATAAACAAACATATTTGCAACTTGTGTCATCTATTTGTAATGTCATAAAATGTGTAACCTGTGTAGCCTGATTTCTGTTGACCCTTTCCTTTCCTACCCAACTCGGACCCAAGAACTACCAGGGACACCAAGTTTGGATAATTCAAGTTTTTTCTTTTACTTGGTAGTAAATGAATATTAGATAATTGTGTCAAGATAGACAAAGCATGCTCTAAAGTCATTAACGATAAACCCATCCTTTATTGTGGTCTCTACCTCACCATGCCATAAACTAGTTCAAAATATGCCACTGATCCATATTAAACATGTACAGGATATCACAATTCAAATGTCGAATGGTTATATATCCACACACAATATCAAGAAGTAAAGTAAGAAGAGCTGTGCTATTATAGCCATTCCTGGCACCAAACTATTATTTTTTTTTTTATTCAGTACTTTTTATTGAATTTTCCATACAAACACAAAACAATAGTAATAACATACAAACATTAACTCCTCCCCACCCCCCATAGCACTGCTGCTTAGATACATAATACAGTAAAACCACTATTCAATAACAGATTTGAAGTACAAACAGTAAAAGTATACACATTCTAGAAATGCCCTTACAGGAGTATCAACACCCAAAGACACACTGGTTCAGTTCGAGCTTCCCCAGCACACCTCTCCCAAGATCTTTCCCAAGTCAAGATGAGCACCAATATTAGCCTGTGGGAGCTAAAAATTGCTATTCAAGGATTAGTGAAAGTCAGAGGGAAGGGGGGAATATCAGTGAAAAGGGAGGTGTCCTAAACTACCCCACTCAAATGATCTAATGGGATCTTATTGCAGTTAGGACAACTAGGAGATTAGCCATGATTCAACCCACCAGGCAGGGTGTAGGACTATGTAGAATCCTCCAGAATTATACTGCGAGTCATATCACCTTGACCAAATTTTATGGTACTTACGGAGGGTCTTTCTTTGAGTATACAAGTATCTCTCATGCCCCACCGTATCATTTACCAGGGCTATCCACCGCTGCAGCAAAGGGGGATCTGGTGCCATCCAGAATAATGACCTTGGCCATTGAGGACATACTAAGCACGTATTTATATAGAACTGCCCCAAACATCTCCACATTGACTCCGAATAAAACCAGTTGAGGCTCCTGGGGAGGTGGCTCCCTAGCGGTGTCCTGAACACATGCCCACACCCTTTCCCAGAAATGAAACACAAATGGGCAGGACCATAGCAGGTGCCAAAATCACCTGTCAGTACTAGGGGAAGAGGGGGATTCAGGGCATAGAGCAGTAGACCAAGGTCTAGTTCGAGTTTAAACATTTTTTGGGCCACCTTTTGCAGCCACAGAGGCGTCTGATACACCCTATGCACAATATAAAAATGTATTTGTTGATAGCGCAGGCACGCCGTGGCATCCCTGGTACATCCCACAATATGCCCCCAAGTTTCGTCGTCCATGGAGCCCAGATCAAGTGCCCACATCCCTCGCCACCAAACAATTCTAGAAGACCATGAATAAGAGGGGGATTTGAAGCTTACACTTATCCCCCTTTCACACCAAAATCCTGGATTTTACATTGGATAATGAACACAGGTTTACCCAGTGTTAGAACTGTTCACACAGCACCTTTTTTTTTTTTTTTTTTATTAAATTAGAACAACAAGGGATCCATAGATATACATTTTACACACAACCATAAGCAAGTGTTGGTACATGTATAAACAATCATTACGACAAGCGTGTTACAATATTTAAGACATAACATTCTCATTAAACAGAGAAAAACCACAACATGCCTCTATCTCAAATTAAAGGTGTTAAAGAGGTTCTCCTCGTATGTCGCCTGTCTATCAAAATCTAATGAGCGGATCCAGAGTTGTAGCAACAGTTACAAAAGGTAAACTAGGGGAAGAAGGGGATTCAGGGCATAGAGCAGTAGACCAAGGTCTAGTTCGAGTTTAAACATTTTTTGGGTGTTTTAGTGTTAGGAAAGTTTTTGTGGAGTGCGCCTTCAACTATAGGGAAATATAAATAAGTAAAAATTGATGGGTTAGCAACCTGGAGCGACGCAGGTCTCTGTGTACTCTCTATGTCCCAGTCTGCCTATTCCTATATAACATTGTTGGTAAAGAGGTTCATTGTTGGCTTGGATGACATGTCTACATTTGTTGGCTACTCATTATAGACCTATGTGTCTCCTTGGACTTAAAATAAAGCCAGAGAAACCAGGTATCTATATATTTTTCATAAGCCTGATCAAGATCTGATTGTATATCTCACACAGTACCTTTAACACTTTATAACCCTGCCATGATCATTACATTGAGATCCTCAAATCATTACTTTATAAAATCATGAGCTTATAATCAAATAATGATGTTATCAAAACATGATATCGTTAGGACATAATCAACACATCATGAGAACATCATTAAACCATTATGACATAATCAAGGAGGACAATTACAAGGAGGAGACCAGACTTTATAAATATCACGAACCGCCAGTTCGATCTGAAAAGAATGGGCAGGCATCGCCATGGAAACTAGTTTTTTATGGCGATGCAAGGTTGATAAATACCAAAAACTTCAATTTCCTGTGATGAAGCCCGTTTACACATGATGTCATAACATAATTATGACATCATGATGTCATCATCATTGCATTGAGATGTCATGATCATAACATTATCATCACATGACATTATCATACCATGGTAATTATATCATTACATCATAATTACATCTTGACATTATTATGACATCATATCATCATGCCTTCATCATGATATCACTATCACAGCATGACATCCTCATAACTTCATTACATCATAATAAAATAATGACATTGGGCTGGATCCAGACCTTGTTAAGTGCATGAACTTAGTTACTCAAGGGCTAAACCATGGTGATTGCAGGGGAGTCATATTTCATCTGTTGCAAACAGTATTAGAGTTGAGAGGTGATGTTTCCTATCCCAAGTCTAAATAACAGTGTGATAGTAAAGCTGGTCAGTATCTGTGTGCAGTAAGCAATTCAAAGATATATCCCTGCATGCAAAGAATACAAGTAACTTGACTTCACCTGCAATCAACATGGTTGATGCCGATATGGGGGTGGGGCTTAATGACGCTATTTATGCAAATCACATCATG
>WWET01000129.1:626193-641969 GCA_011038615.1 Limnodynastes dumerilii | reverse complement strand
CAGGACTGCATTGCTAGAATAGCAAGGACATTGCCTTGACCTAAAACCAATCGAAAACCTTTGAAGCTGATTAAAGATGCTAGTTAGAAGCAACCACAGAATAAAGTACAACTAATAGAGGCAATTATTCAATCATGGTATCATATTATAATCAGGGTTGCCATCTCTCCCGGAATATCCGGGAGACTCCTGAAATTTTAGCAGTTCTCCTAGTATCCCCTGTCAATGTCTATTGTAATCCCTAGAGTTACTAGGGATGGGCAGGATTTAATGATGTCATCAAACCCTGCTCACCCCCTGGAACACTAGAGATTACAGTAGTGAATGACAGGCGTCAGGGTTTATAAATGCAATTTACATAAATTGTATTATTAAGCCCTGCCCCTTCATAGGAATCTATGGCTTCCTTCTTTAAAAAGTCAGCAACCCTGGTTATAATGCCTTATAACTTATAATCATTGTTTCACTCCATGAGATGTTGTTGTCATGTTGTCATAGTACAAATGAAATTGTGAGAAATTAAGAAATGCGCTTTTTCACAGCTCAGTCCATATAATGGTTTTCAATTTTTTTTTATAAAATGCATTGTATTATTTTCAAAGTGAAATTGTAATGCTGTATGCTTTGTGGTACTATGTTAAAACATTAGTGGTACAAACTGTTATTCTTCAAAGATTTCACAGTTATGGCCACTAATCAGTTTGCTTATGATACTTGTGTGAATGCTTCTAATAAGCAGCATAAAAACTGAAACAATGACTACAGGAAGATATGTAGAAAATAGTTACAACATAAAGCAGAACCAGTGTTATCTATAAGGAAAAGTAACAACTGGAGAATGCGGGCATCGATCCCGCTACCTCTCGCATGCTAAGCGAGCGCTCTACCATTTGAGCTAATTCCCCGGACGTCTTGTTAAAGTACCTCCATCTCTGTTGATTGAATGCGGCCTGCAGAACAGCTATATCGGATTTATTTTTGGGAGAACCATTCCCTACATGCATAACATATGTACATCATTCATGTGACGCCATGGGGCTCGCTCATATTTATTAAAGTCACTGTTATACAGCGCGTACAGTGACGTCACTGAGCTCGGTGCCAGCAGACGCTCGCTACCCATTCATTTTTTCCCAGACTCTGCCGCTGGACACCGGCTCTGGGGACGGAAGTGACGCCTTCCGGCCGCAGGCGTTGAGCGTGCTGACATCAGGGCTGCGTGGGCTCCGGTCCTGGGCGGCGGAGAAGATGGCGGTTAGCGCAGGTTGGTGTGAGGGCTGGTGCGGAGAATGACTGAGGCAGAATCACACATATGAATCCCTTGGAACATCTAATGCACGACCCGCCAGACTGTCAGCTCCCCGGGGTCTCCCTGCCTCCATCTCCACCCCGGAGGTTCCAGGTTTCCCCACTAGTGCTCCGTCATGTCCATGCAGACCCCTCCTCTACTGCTCCATTACCGTGTCTGGCTCTCCCTGTGCCCTCTCTTATACCTGTGTCCAGTATGACGTGGGGGCCCTGCTTCATTCACTTGCATTGTGCTTGATTTAGTGAAGGCGATTTTTCTTATGTATTTTATCTGCAAATATATGTTTTTTTTAGGTTCAAGCCCCATCTTCTTTACTGACATTTGTTGGCCTACAAAAAATATATATTTTGTTTACATAAATATTTTGATAATGAAATGTGTGCACACTGTTGTATTTTGTGATAAAATTAATCACTCTTGTTTTATTACATTTGTATTCTAAATATTGGATAATAATGAGCTGTTTTAAATCAAAAGAGCAAGTTTTCAAACAAGTCTTATTAACTTTGCATTTAGATGCAGAACTTTCAATAACCCCAGAATACGAACAGCAAACATAGAAAATTAAAGTGCTGTTTACTCTCTGCAATTATTAAAAGTTTTCCATCAAAATGCATTTCTAAAAAAAAAAGAATGGTTTAAGTGGTTTAATAGTGCACCATTAGCAACTAAGGGGCTTATTCAGAGTTATACACTTACACTTTTTTTAAGGGCAAATGTAGACCTGGGGGCTGATTCAGAGTTGCACTTACACCTTTTTTTAGGTGCAAGTGTACAGCTCGGCTAAACCATTTTTCAAAGTAAGGGGTGTTTATTAATTTAAAATCTTTTGCATGCAGGGAATTTTTGTTATTTCCACACATAGAGCTAAAATACTGCACAGCTTTATATTTATTCTATAAAATAGAGTTGAGCTAAGAAAGTTATACCATGTTGAATTGCAAGGGGAGGCAAATTTGGCACACTTGCAGTATCGGGGACCCATGCACGGCGGAGGGATCTCTCTCTCTGGGTGCACTTCTTTTGGCATCACTGCCCATGTTGCCAATGTGGTTTAAATTGTGGTGTGTGCAGGTGTTTCTTTGTACTGTTCCCAGGCTGTAGGTTACAGGTTTTTACAGATGATTTTATAGACTTTTCCTCTGTGTGTCTTGCGCATTCAGAGAGAGAACAAATGGTTTGTGTTAATCTATCCTGTAAACATTAAGAACTATTTCTAATCCTATAGCACAGGGGTGGGGGAACCTCTGGGCCGGATCCGGCCTGCGACATCATATGGTCCGGCCCCCAGAAGCAATTGAATCATCCATGATTCATTTGCTTTTGCTATCTGCAAACTTGCCCCATCGGCAAACAATGGTGTGTGTGGTGTGAATTACTGTGTATAATGGTGTGTGGCGTGTATTACTGTGTGCCAGAGATCCCTCCGCCTCAGTCCTGCGCGGGTCCCTTATACTGCAAGTTTGCTGCAAATTTACATTGTGAAAGCAGAATTAGAATTAAGAGGTGAAGTTTCTTAGCTCAACTCTATTTTCTAGAATAAACATAAATCTATGCAGAATGTGAGTTTGATGTGTAAAAATGAAATATTTTCCCTAAATGAGAAAGATTTAAAGTTAGCACCCCTTACTTTGAAAAATGGTATAGCTGAGCTGTAAATCAGCCCCTAAACCTTCATTAGGACTGGTTGCAATGCTGATAAGAGACTTCAGATATTCTTTAAACGTACAACAATTTCCATGACTTAACAGGTTTATCAATGTTACTTACTATAAAGTTAGCCTTTTAAATGGGAAGGCTTCCCATACTATGTGTAAAAGTCTTCTATAGGAAATTTTTGTTCATTTCGATTGATTTATTCCACGTAAATGGATTATTGCATTTAAATCCTCAAATATATAAAGTGACGACATATAAGTCACTTGGTACAGCTAGTTTGTCAATTTAAGTTTAACCATACTGAACCTATATGACCCTCAATTTAGTTTAAATTTCAGGATAGCCTTCTATTTATCCCAAGCATGTTTACAATGTCCTACTTTGTTAGCCTGTACCCCTTCAGATAGGCTGCACTTATCAACTACTGCTTCAGCGAGTCATTTTTCCACACATTTCCTCTAAATTTTATGTATTCCGGTTTACATGCATGCCTTGTGTTTCAATACATCTTTCTCTGAAAAATAATTCCAAGGTAGGAAGTAAGGGATGTAAAAAGGATTGGTGTAGTTGAATAAGCAGAGAGCAGAGGTGATATACTAAACCTAATTTTTAATAAAATGTTGCATACAAGTTTTTGTGTTGCTTTTTCTCCACCAGTAGTCCATTAAAACTTAATGTCATCTCAAAGTACAAATTCATAGACGCATGTAAGTGTACTTTTATGATCAAGAGTTAAAAGTGACTGAAATCCAAAGACTTTATTTGTCATCTTATTTCTAATGAACATCCTGTCTGACAGTTTGTATGAAATTTATTGCAAACATGCAAATATGCTACTGCATGCTGGATCTATTAATGTCCAATAAAATACACTGAGAGCGTGTAAAGTAGCAGAAAGCTATACTGCAAAAAGCATATTTTAAGGTTAATGTCTATTGAACATGGTCATCAACAGTCTGTTCCATGTATTTTGATATATATTATATACTCTTATCTCCAGTACTAAAGCACAAGCACTAATAACCTGCAATGGTTATCCTAGCAAACCATTTTCTAATCTAACTCTGCTTAGATTTTGCTTAATTATGTTGGAAGGGACAACCTGGTTTGCTGTGTTTGTATGTAGCATGAAATATTGTATATAATTAAATGTATAAATATATATGTGTGTGTGTGTCATTGTGTCTAACTTTATCTGTTTTTCTTTCATTGCTAGTTACTGTTCCTCGTAATTTTCAGTTATTGGAAGAACTTGAAGAAGGGCAGAAAGGAGTTGGAGATGGTACAGTCAGTTGGGGCCTTGAGAATGATGAAGATATGACACTTGCTAGATGGACAGGAATGATAATTGGGCCACCCCGAGTATGTTGTCAGCTATTTCATTATTTTCCTTTTTTATTATATATAAATTTGTGTACATATGCATAGACAAATGATGGGCATACATTAATCAGTGCACGCAAGATGCGTAAATGGGCTGATATGACTGGATGCCATTTCAGAAGAGATGGGCTGTACTTCCGCTCCGCTCACTAAGTGTGCAGGGGGATGCATGGTAATGGTACAGTATCCCACACTCCTGAGGATCCGCTGATCTGCACGCTTTAGTTAAAACAGGCTTATGGCAGTGTAATGGTCCATACACACTACAGCATATAAACGACAGATAAACCACAGATATTCAAGCAGTAGATTGGCAATCAGCCTGCATACACACTACAAACGATTTTCTGTTGAGCCTTCAGTACTGAATGGCTTGATCGTTTATATTAAACTTTCAAAAGATGCGATCAAACGATTTTGTGTACTTTACAACGATCAGGCATGATCATATAGCAGTGTACACACTTGCACAATATCGTTCAAAACACTCCTTTCACCGGTGTTTTGAACGATTATCGTTTAAAAAAAACTATAGTGTGTATGGGGCTTTAGCTGCCATAAGCCTGCACAAGGGAGGGGAGCGATGGGGAGTTCACTCCCCACTCTGTCGGATGGACAGACTCCCGCACATACGGATAGTGTTCAGGAGTCTGGATCTGGTCCATTGTCCTAAAAAAAGTGATTTAGTAATAGTAGTAGTCCCCTTTCTAAACAAATTGCAATACTAATACATTTACAGCTCATATATTGACCTGCAGCTATCATTTACATCTCCTTTGGTCTGATTACACCTTTATGGGAACCAAGTGGGGCTGCCACGAAAACAAACATATCTAAGCATGTTTCAGTCAACAAAGTTGTCATTGGTTTTATTATATAGTGCTTCCTTTTTCTTTCCTGTTACAAAAAAATATATATATATATACGATTGAAATAAGCTATGTTTACTGTTAATGCATCCATGTTTGTCTGTGTATTACCTCAATGCCACAAGTTGTAATTCATTTTTATTACTTTTCAGACAAATTATGAAAATAGAATATACAGCTTGAAAATAGAATGTGGACCCAAATACCCAGAAGCCCCTCCTACAGTTAGATTTGAAACAAAAATAAACATGAATGGGATAAATAGCTCCAATGGCATGGTAAGTTGGTCAGTGTTGCATTGTTTTTCAGTTTATGCTTTTGATGTGACACATGTAACCTGCATGGAGCTGATCCGGAGTTTGGAAGGGCAAAGCAGGTGCAAATGTGCAGCTCAGCTAAACCATTTTGCAAGGGGTGTTTATTAATTTGATTTCATTTGCATGCAGGAATAATACTTTACTTTTGCACTTATAAATCACATACTGCACAGCTTTAATCTGTAAATTAGAGCTAAGAAACTCACCTTAATTCTGATTCTGCTTTTGCTGGATTTGCTTCCCCTTGCAACTCAACATGGTTTTGCTTAGGTCTAAACATAAAAAAATGTGTGAGTGCAGGATCAGTCCCTATCTGTGTAATTTTCATAGATACTCTACTTCTTATCCTCATTATTAAAACTATAACTGTAGTGCCACACATACAAAACATTTTACTGATATCCTATCTCCCTATCCTGCTACCCAGTGCCTGTGCCTAGATCTTCTGGGGGTCCTTTCATTCATCTTACAATACTAGTGTCTCCTGCAAGTTTTAGCCTTTTCCTTCCAGGGGCTTCAGCTAGTGGCAATGTAGTGAGTAAATTTAATTGGTGCAAATGTAATCAAGTATTGCAATTTTACAAATCTTTTTGTTTTGTTTCCTCAGCAAGAATGCTTAGAAGAATAATAAATTAACTTAATCTGTTGTGTGTTAAAATATATATTTTTAACATGTTCAGCAAATTTAACGATTCTCTTGAACTTTTAGTTAAAAGAAAAAACTTTTATACTCCAACATACTTCTCCAAACTTTTTTAATTAATATATATATCTGTCACAAAAAACTTTCTACCGGATATACCAGTTGCTTTATTACTACCGTAGGTGAACTATTAGAATGTGCTTTTCTCCTTTAAAACACAGTGTCATTTACTTCTTTCTGATCCTTCAAATTTTCTTTTATTTCAAAGTCACCTCCTTTAGGGTTACATCACAATATTTACACCCCTGCGTTTCACTATCATGGCAGACGTAGACTTATGCCTCTAGTCTTAAATATTTCGTTGTTTCTTATAGAACATTACTAATACTCTGTTGTGTATTTCTTGGTTAGGTTGGTAGGTCATCAGCCTCTATCCTCTTGATAATGGATTACTCAAATCACTAAATACTTTTAGTGGACCTGGTGCTATTCTTAGCTTGAAATTCTCTCTGGATTTAATCTTTGGTTTGGTGTATAAATCACTTGTTATATTTAGTGAAGAGGGTATATTCCCTTTCTGGAGCTTTATTTAAAATATAAGAGTGTATTGAACTACTGCTTATTTATAAACACTTTACTAATGACAACTCCTGTGCTGTAAAATCCTGAAATTGGTGCCTCTCAGAAAAGTGATGGTTCAAGACCTATTCAGAGTAGTGTAGCAGTGCATTGCAACCATGAGCCAGGCAGCAGTACAGACACAGACTCATTGCCTTTCCCACCGCTGCTATTGACCTGCAGCGGTGGAGTCAATAGACTGGATCCAGGCTTCTAGAAAGAGGATGATTTGTGATTGCTAGGATCAGAATCTGTCAGCTTTTTGCATGTATGCTTGCCCACAGCCTACGTTTCATGTACGGAGCTGGATCTAGACTTCTGTAGTTGAAGCTTTTCCGATGGCTGCGGCACTTGCGTATACTGTCCAGACTTGCATTGTTTCCATGTTTTACGTAAGCTAGTTTTAAGATAGGATTCTCATTTTGGAATTACTTGCAAGTGAAGTGGCCTCCCCTGATCAAACAGAGGTCTGGATCCAGTGGGGATCCTGTATTGAATTCTTAGAGCTAGAGCTACGACGTTAGTCTGGATCCAGGCCAGTGTTTCTGTGGCTGAATGCTGTCTTAATGTTGTTACTGGGGGAGAGGCTACCAGCAGTGCAGGGCGCCAAATACACTGTGCATAAAATAAATGCATTTTTCTGTTGTAATAACTAACCTGAATAAATAGATGAGCTGTTGTTCCATGTAGAATTATTGGTTACTTTTAATAAGTACCAGTCAAAGCATTTTTAACTTGTACTCTGTATATTGATTAACTTGTCTTGCTCGGCTATATATTTTAGAATGAAGAATTAATACTGTACCAGAAAGCCATAAGCTGTCACATTTACTTTTGGTACATTCCTTTTTTTTATTTTACTTGTTTAGATACTTAAACTAGAGTTTATTTTGTGCATTTTTAATAGTCATGTACAGTTACAATTATCCTCATACCTTATTATTTGAAGCTCTATGTAGTTCTGGATCTTCTGCTGCTTTTTACACTGGATCACTTTCTTCCCATAAAACGTTACAATCCCTAGTCATTCAGGACACAACTCTTTCCTGCTTCATATTCTACTTATTGAATTGCTCTTGCAATGTTTGCTTTTGTGGATTACCTCCTCTGCTCTTCCAAATCTGTTGGAGTAGCACAAGGCTCATGTTTGGTCTATTGCTCTTGTCAATCTTTATTACTTCCTTTGGACAGCTAATCAAGTAATATGGATTTTAGTATCCTGTCTGCAGATGATACACAAATCTACCTATCCACTACTGATCTTTCACCAACTGTGTTAGCCTGTATAACTGTGTGTCTCTCTGCCATTTCATCTTGGATCTCCTCCCACATTTCAAACTTAATCTTTCAAAAACAGAATTAATAACATTTCCACCTGCTAATAAAAGCTACCCACCTAATCTCTCTTTCTGTTGACAACACTGCAAAAATCCTTACTTGATGGTGTTACTGTTGACTTCAGACTGTCCTTTGTTCCTCACAAGTAATGTGTTTCTAAATCCTGCTGCTTATATCAAAAAACATTTTCAGAATATGCAAATGTCACACACAGGACGCTGCAAAATGTCTCATTTATTCATTAATCATTTCCCACATTGATTATTGCAATGCTGTTATTATTGGCTCTCACAGTATAAAATTTCCCCCTACAGTCTAAATTGCATGCAGGTGCTAGACTGATTTGCTTGCAAAATTCTCTTTTAGATCTAATCCACTCTGTCAGTCCCTACATTGGTTGTACAAAGTAAAATACAATATCCTTATGCTAACCTACAAAGCCATCATAAGAAGTACACTTGCATACATATTCACACTCATCCCGACATTCCCAGATATTCACAGGATATACATCTTTCCTGTAAAGTAAAGTGCTCTGATTCCTAGTTACATGATTTCTCTCTGGAATAACCTTCCTCACCCATTAAGAGTGTCTTCTACTCTCCAAACTTTCAAACACTACCTTAAAACTTACCTCTTCAGACAAGCTTACCAAATTCTCAACCTGATTGTTAACATTTGTGTATCCTATTTATGACTATTTTGCTGTCCACTTTTCCTTTCTGTTACATGGTTAATACAAACTTGAACATTTTTTTTTTCCATTTAAAAACTCCCCTCTGTCCTGCTGTTAACGCTGCCATGTGACTGGATCACACTGAGCACTTTACCATGCAACTTGGCTGCTCCAAAGAGTGATTTATTGCACTTTCCATTATGTATCAATCCTTAATCTCCTATAAAGTGTAAGCTTGCGTGCAGGTCCCAGGGTACTCACCCAGTCTGTTTGGCACTACCTAGTCATGGTATTATTGTTAAAATTGTAAAGCGCCGCATAATATGGTGGTGCTATATAAAAAAAAATATAATAAAATATGTAATCAGGAAATTTGTGCTTTCTGGATAAATAATGCATCCAGTAGATTTAGCATTTTATTAGAATTAAGTAAAGTAAAACATATTCAAACATCCGTGCATAGTCTTATTATTGTCACAGCTGTGTAGTGTGTGGGAAAAACTGGTTTTCAGCATTAATGTAAGAATCTGCTGTGATAAAGTTGCAGTAGATTCAAGATATTGCAGTCATTTGTCAGCTACTGCTAATAGTTTGCTTTTTTGGAAGTGCTGTATTTCTTATATAACATTATGCAGCATGACTTCCACCACTAATGTTGTTGTGTTCCTATGTTTTTGCCTACACACTCTCTTTGGTGTATGTGTATTAATATCACACTCCAGTTGTTTTATTACAACCATGTTACTGTAAACAGCAGTTTACTTTTGTTTAGATTTGAGAAGCTGGCCGCACACTAGAGTGATTATTGGTTCTATTGATCCAATTATCTTGCGGTAGAACAGATCATCGCTGTAGTGTATGGTGTAGCCATGATGGATTTTGAAAAAGCTTCTAAAATGGTCCTCAAATGCATGATTGTTATCGTTTAGAATTCCTGAATGAGATCAGACCAAGGCTAAAGATATTTTGTAGTGCATGGAGTTATTTTGGGGTAGCCACTGCAAGAAGCCGTACACTGCAGTTATTGTAAGCGGGAACAAGTCATATGTGGCACCAATTTTGGGACCTTTCCCTAGTAGGAAATCGTCCTCTTTATCAGATACTTTCGGATTTGAATGAAAATCTAATTTTGTAGTGTGTGGCCATCTTTACATGTAATGCCTGAAATTAATAGTTCTCCTGCCCTTATGGATGCTGATATCTATAAGGTGTTCCATGTTTCCTTGCCCTCAATCTAAAGATGTAAAACAGTTCCTGCATCACTTTACCATGTAAATTGTTTCGCCTTTCATTAATAGTCTGCCTAACAAAATGATAGCCCTGACATTCTCCACCACTCTTTATGTCTGCAGACAGAAAAAATGGCTATCGTATTATTACATATAATTAAAATAAAAAAATATGCGTGAATGGGTTGGGTGAAATTGGAATATCCGGGGAGACCTGGGCCTCAATGATAAAGTGAGATTAGGTTTGGGGTCTCACAATTTCATAGCGAATGGCGCATTTGTTCTAGTGTTGTTTTTGACTAACGCTATCCTATATGGAGAGGAAATTATCTAACCTGGCTCCCCCCCTCTCCTTCTACCCCCTCTCATAATAATAATGTTTGTTAGCTTCTGTTAACCGTAATGATGTGTTACCACATGTTTTCTCACTGTCAACTTATACTTCCTGTGTGGACAAATTGTTTTGCACCTATCTCTTGACGGGGTGTTCTGTCCTATTAATGTGAATGTGAATCTTCATGTTTCCGTATAATCGGTTTTGTGCTTCATCTGACAAATAAAGAATTTACAAAAAAAAAATAAAAAAATATGGCTTGGGAATTACTACAATATGAATTAATATGCTTTGCTTATCTTAACTGCCATAAATTTATTTGCATTTGCAAAAAAAAAAATCTATCTTTTTATTTTATTTCAATCCTTCTCATCTGCAATGTTTGGGTCTGCTTTTATCTGGCTATACCTTTTATGTGCTTGTTTTATATGAGCAACCAATGAACAAATTGCGTGTTTATTTTAAATATAGTACATATAATCCAATGACTGATGGTAAATATTCATCTGAACTCCTGTCGTTTCTTTTCTGTAATGAAATCTTTCTTCATTTTTTAGGTTGATACACGGTGCATACCTGTTTTAGCGAAGTGGCAAAGTTCATATAGCATTAAATTTGTTCTCCAAGAAATTAGACGTATGATGATGTCCAAAGAAAATATGAAGCTTCCACAGCCTCCAGAAGGACAAACCTATAATAATTAATTGATGTGGGAATGTTTCCATACTTCCTCCCCCAACACAAATTTCTTAAGGGCCTGCAATGTGTAATGTTGCATGCCACTGCCTCCAGCTCTGGGCACAATTTGCACATGACTCCTCATTGTCAGCCTAGATGTTTCCCAATTTGAATCCCATTGGTCATGGATATATTATGCAACATGTATGTTGTAGTCCAACCCACAGAGAGATCTAGGGGTATAGGGGCTACAAGTAAGAAATCCTTTTTCTTTTTCCCTGTATTAGTGTTGCTTGATCATCGGGATGTAAACATTCTGGGCATTTTTTGTTTTGTTAAAGAGCAGCAGTTCATGTTGTAGAATGAATGGGGTTTTCCTTTACGTATATACAATGTCAAGGAAACACAGCAATGACTTAAATGATATTTGAATGTACTTTGAAATAAAGTCCTAATTACTAGCTTTTCATACCCGGAAAGGTTTCGTTGGAAGAGGGGCTGTGTTTGGAGCTGTGTTTGGTGGTGTTGCTGAGCGTTTCAGCCATGAAGCACTGTTTTTTTTTCTTTCTGTTTCTTTAATATCTTCTATTAAATGGCCTTTAACATGTTTTATAACCTGGGTAGCAAATCTATTTAAGAAAAGTTATATATATTTTAATTTGGTACTCTTGATTTTACTACATGAAACACACCCATTCAGAAAAATATCATTCTTCCAAAGCTTGCTTCTTTCCCATACATGTTTTGCATCGGACCAGGTTTAGATTCCTTTTAAATTTACAGGTTTGTTAATGTTTTGGGTAAATTTGACTGGTGAAAACCCGGCACACTGTTTGACATTATTTACCAATCACTTGTTTATATACAAAGTACAGCAAACCCATATTAGTTAATTTGGTCATTTTGATGCCTGTATTGAAAATGTATTGGCCTAAGCAAGAAGGCTGACTGACTGGGAGCTTGTGTAGGTTGCTGTTCTTTGTAAGGAAAACCACCCCACCAAGTTATTTTCATCTGCTGGGGCGTATTGATGACCATAGCATGAACTGCTACTCAATATTTTTACCTGTAAGGGGATCATCTGTCACACACAAACATATTTTGACACAGCATCAAAAAGGCAGCACATATTGCTATTCCTTCTCTTAGGACAGTGTTAGAAAGTCTTGGTTTGCCTCAAGTCGTCATGCAAATTCCAGAATATAACTGCATGAGGTTACGTTCTAATTGTTTGGAGGCTAATGTATGTGTTTCCTAGATAGTCAAAGATCTGAAAATGAAAAACTATGCTATTCACCCAGCTTTGCAAAGGAAATGTTGTTTCAATTATATTGTTTAAAGTAGTAAATGCAGTGGTTGCGGACATTTTTTTTTTCCAAGAGACATAGATGCATACTTGGAGACTTAGTTATGTCAGTGTGTTAAAGTCTGATTTTCATCATTGTATTTATGACATGGGGGTGGCTGTAACACCGGTTCTGTTTCAATGTAACAAACAGCAAACATTTGTTTTACAAACTTGATTCCAATAAACTGCATCCTTATAGTGCCACAGACATATATGGAAAGGAAATGAATTATGTGATCTGAGGCCACAGTCTTACAATGTAAATAAAATGTTGAAAGTGTTTGAGATTTTTGTATTTTTCTTCAAATATCAGAATCTTGCATTTACTGCATAGGGGCCGTATTCAAAGAACCGTTTTCACGGCGAGTTCCATACGTATTTTTAGGTACGTTTCAACTGCAAATGCGTAGTAACTTTTTTTTTTATGTAGTATATGCGCGTAAGTGTCTCATGGACGGACTTGTGAATATCACTTGGGTACATACGTCCGGATATGCAACGCAAAAATACGCACGTGAAAATTTTTATAAAAATGGGCGGAGGAAGGCATTTAAATGAGGGTATGTAGACGTGACTAACATGAATCGCACGTATGAAGGACCCACATGCACGCAACTGCTCACGGAAAGTTACAAGTGGTCTATGGAGGCGGAAGTCACCGGCAGCACGGCCGAGAGAGGGGAGTGTCATGGGTGTGAGGGGGTTTGGCCTGTGTATAATTGTTCCTACAAGGAAACGGTTCTCTGAATACAGTCCTAGGTTGTTTTTTTTTCTATCAGGTATTGCTTTCAACTTTAAATTATTAGCATATCTGTGAAATTACTTTGGGATGTTCTTTGTGGCTGAAAATCACAGACCATGGACGGTGTTCTACAGAGACTTGTGTAAATCATTAGGACAGGCGTGTTATGTGGAACATTACACAAGCCAGACAGCCTGAAAATACTGTGGATACCTAGATTGTTTCCAGCAGATTCACACACGGTTTTTGTTTTTCATTCTTTTTCATACACTATCGTTTTTTCTAGTAACCTCCAAACGTTTCCTGATATAACTTCACTACAGGCACATTTACTCGATTACTCAACCACCCCTTTAACCTTCTGTTGCCTTATTATCAACTTCTGTCCTTCCCAATTTATAGTCCATTTCTTGGCTTCTGTGATCCTGCTCTCTGCAAGAAGTAACACCACTCCAATTAAAGCCCCAACCACAGCATAGCATATAAACGACAGATAAACCACAGATATTCAAGCAGTAGATTGGCAATCAGGCTGCATACACACTACAAACGATTTTCTGTTGGGCCTTCAGTACTGAATGGCTTGATCGTTTATATTAAACTTTTCAAAAGATGTGAGCAAACGATGTTGTGTACATATTAAACTTTTCAAAAGATGCGATCAAACGATTTTGTGTTCTTTACAACGATCAGGCATGATCGTTGCAGCGTACACACTTGCACAATATCGTTCAAAACACTCCTTTCACCGGTGTTTTGAACGATTATCATTTAAAAAAACTAGTGTGTATGGGGCTTTACTGCTAAATAGCTGTTACAGTAATGGGGATAGATCTGCAGGACATGGCAAAGAGTGACATCTAGTGGCAGCCACCAGAAATTGCAATAAACAGACTTCAGGAAACCTTGTGGTTGGGAAATGCATTGTACATGTTCTGCTTGCTTATTAATGAAAAATGTATGTGAAGCTGGTACATATAACTATATTTTTGACATGCTGATTTCTGCCTAAAAGCAAAGATGGATAAAATCTCAATTTTGTTTTACGACAATTCCATTTGTGCTTCTATGCCTTCATTTTTGCCAGGGCGCATAGTTTTCACGTGTTTTGTTTAATGTATGTAGGTGCTGATGAAATGATTGCTATTAGTAGTAGTAACAGAAATCATCCATTGACCAGACACTATATATAGTAAGAATGGATATATCCAGAATTGCAAAATGTTGGCCTGCTTGCTGAAAACGTCCGCATTTCAAAAGCGTTTATGCCCACAAATTTACAAGTGGATCTGGATCTTGGACAGCGGGCAGGATGAGCATCCATACATCCTTGTGAAAATGGTGGGAGGGGGCTGTATGTAAATTGCCCTTACAACAATTTACAGTTATGCACTGGACTCGTTTTCCTGGTTTCAGAAGACAGCTGAATGCAGGTGCTCCATCATATCTCTTTCCAGATGACGGAGCACCAGCATACACATAGCCAATATATTGAAGAAAAGAAGACAAAGGAATGAACTGACAATCTTGCAGATCTATTACTTTAGACAGGCAGCATGTCAATGCAGTGTAAAATGCAAATATATACTTATGGTATACTAGTTGTATCTGAGGGTCGTATAGTATGCTTTTTTTTTTTAATCTCTATTTTGACAACAAATTACAACAATAAGTTATCGAAAGGATACAAAAGTGATGCATGACAACAATATAAAACAATAAAGTTCTTGACAAAGGACCTGATTCACACTTCAGAATTCTTCCGGTTTTAGGTGCGTCTATTTAAGAACGGATGCAGTGCGCATGTGTAGTAACTTTTTTACGCTATTTGCGTTGGACTTATGAACGCAAATTACGAACTTAAAATCTCTAGGTTCATAGTAAGATACGCAAAAAGGGGCGTTCTGTGAATAATTAACTCGGCAGATCCAAAGATTTGGGTGGAGGGAGGCATTTAAACGAGCAAATGAAGGCGCAGTTACATGCCTAAGTAGATGCCCTACGCATTCAAATGCGAACTTACAGTTAAGGGAGCTCTATGGCACTCATAAGTCACATAAGAGAGTGAAAGGGCTATGGCAGATCATCTTAACAAGTATTTCTGTTCAATATTCACAAAAGAAAGAGTGGAAGGGCTATCGCTTATCATCGTAAAAAGTATTTATATTTAATATTCACAAAAGAAAGAGAAGGGAAGGGTCCACTTTTGAATGGGAAGACTATTAATACAGTGGGGGCAATTACTACTACTTTCACTGAGGAGCAGGTATTAAAAGAACTTTCAAAATTGAAAGTGGATAAATCAATGGGACCAGATGGGATACATCCGAGGATACTAAAAGAGCTTAGAGGGGTGCTGGCAAAACCATTAACTGAATTATTCAATCAGTCACTAATAACTGGGGTAATTCCAGAGGACTGGAAAATAGCAAATGTAGTCCCTCTGCATAAAAGTGGAAGTAGGGAAGAAGAGTCAAACTACCGACCAGTGAGTCTAACATCAATAGTAGGGAAATTGATGGAAAAACTGTTAAAGGAACAAATTGTACAGTATCTTAAATCCAGTAACTTACAAGATCCAAAGCAGCATGGATTCACTGGGGGAAGATCATGTCAAACAAATCTTATAGAAT
>WWET01000129.1:561777-594025 GCA_011038615.1 Limnodynastes dumerilii | reverse complement strand
TTGTTCTTCAAACCTTTAATTTGACCATGAAAGGTCTTAAAATGCAGCCTTAGTTGCTGTTGCTAAATGTTTGCCCCAATATTTTGCAATCCCATTTTTATTTTTTTCCAAGAAGAACACAAAATAACACAGTTCAAGATACATTGGCCCAGATTCAGATCCCCGTAGAGATCTGTAAGTAGGCCCAGAAGAGGGGAGTGCACACCCCTGGCATTCCCCTCTTTTGGAAGGAGTTCTGGACACTTATGTGTCAAGTATCCTACCTTAATTTCTCTGCATGGACGCAGATCCATACAGGACTGCTGCTCTCCTCAACCGACACTTAGTTAGCATGCCTAACCCTGCCTGTATGCGTAAGTTCCCTTCCGAGCCTATTTGTGAATTAGAGCCAATGGGCTGGATCCAGACTTAAGTAAGTGCTTAAAATTAGTTACTCCTGGGCTAAACCATGTATATTGCAGGGGGAGTCAAGTTAATTGTATTCTTTGCATGCAGGGATATATCTTTGAATTGCTTACTGCACACAGATAATGACCAGCTTTACTGTCACACTGTTATTTAGACTTGGGACAGGAAACATCACTTCTCAACTCTAATACTGTTTGCAACAGATTAAATATGACTCCCCTGCAATCAACATGGTTTAGCTCAAGAGTAACTCATTTCAAGCACTTACTTAAGTGCTTATGGGCCGGACGTAAGCGTAAGATCGTCTAAAAAGACAATCTGCGCATGCGCCGGGCAGAAGTTGCCCGGCATAGCTACGTCAAACCCCCGATCCAGGATCGGGCATCCGTAGCAGCAGCGGCGGGGGGAGGCAGGGTAATGAGGCTGGGAGGGAGGCGTTTGCGTTGCAACGCCGCTATCCCAGCGTATTTACAGTCGCTTACGCCGGATGAAGTTAGGGTAGCCTTGGGCCGGCGTAAGCGAGTGTTAATACGTTGGGACAAGGGGGAGTGTCGGGGGAGTGCTGCGATGTTATGCTGAGAGGTAGAACACTCCGTGTAACATCGTAGCTCTGGATCAGGCCCAATGTCTCTATGTATAGGCTGACAGTACTTGCATGGTCAATAATTCCATGTCATTTGGGAATTACAGTAATTGTTTTTAGCATATATATATAAAGATAAAATGCATACAATATGAAGAATACATGAATAAGTAAAGAATAAATACTATACCCGGGCACAGCCATACTGAGTAGTGACACATCCTTTAGCAAGTTAAAACACTGTTATTATTCACAAGCTGAGTATTATTGGAGGGCCTTTAGTGTAGGTTCTTATAGGTTTAGGTTCTTAACTCATACCTCACATTTTTATTTTAACATTATGTTTAAACAGAGGGATAAAGGAAATTAAATTTTTTGACTGAATTAGAAATGCTTACATTGAGGTTGCTGGTGTAGAAATATCTTATCTGACATTAGGCAGGTGCATTGCCATTAAATTAACAACCTGTCTTTTTGTTTATTTTAAGGTAAAAGACCTGCTGGATATGAGTGTATTGGCCTTTATTCCTAGTATTATCCTTGGTGTAATTGGTGGTTTGCTGGGTGCCCTATTTGTGTTTCTGAATGTAAGGATCAATAGAGTGCGCATGAAGCTATTCAATTCAATATCTCACAAACATTTCAGACAGCTCTGCAAGCTCCTTGAGACGTTGTTCTTGTTCGTAAGTAGAATTTGATTCTTTATAACTATTTTTGAATTCATTATAGCCAGGGCCACCATCAGGGGGTACTGTCAGTAGCCGTGTCCAGGGCTCAGACCTAACAGTGGGTTGGGTTTTGCACTGCTGGTTCCCCGGCCGGGTCACCTTTCAGTTATTAACTTTCCTGGAGGGATACACAACAACAATGAACTGACACACTGGGAGAACTTCTTGAGATCAAGCCTTCCCAGTGTTCCTAAGTTCGCTGCATCTCAGCGGTGGGTCCTTGCTGCTCTTCCTCTATATGACATTGTGGACCAGCTGATATTAGTAGTGGGCCCCTCAATTTCTGATGGTAGCCCTGATTTTGGCAATTGTTCGAAAAACAAGTAAAAATGTTACTAAGGCGAACAACACACTTGAAATAAAACTCGGGTATATAAGCATTGAATAAAGTTTATTTCTTGTTACAGGTGATAACTTTGACCATAACAGTGTACCTGCCATACTTTTTCCCATGTACCCCAGATACAGAATCACTTTATATAGCAAAACCATCTAATTCGTAAGTATACTCTAATTTGATTATAATGCAATAATAATAATAATAATAATAAATGATAAATAATAAATATAAATAAAT
Organism: Limnodynastes dumerilii; assembly: GCA_011038615.1. Lineage (NCBI taxonomy): Eukaryota > Metazoa > Chordata > Amphibia > Anura > Limnodynastidae > Limnodynastes > Limnodynastes dumerilii. Next base: position 591,729 of record WWET01000129.1, on the reverse strand, counting down.
TATTATCATCATCTGTCAAACAAATATAAACAAAAATGCTGTAATGCAACTTTAAAACAAACGAGTAAACAAAGAATAAACCCCCCTCCAAAAAAAACACAAACACTTCTATTCTAATGTATTTTAGAATAGCCAGTTTCAAAACTTAGTGCTAAATAATACATTTTTATTTTCATTTATTAGTTTATAGATTTATTTGCGAATTTTCAAATCATTAACTGGCAACATAAAGGCTGACCCAGAACGTCCCGATAGAATTGAGTTGAGAGGTATTGTTTCTTAGCCCAAATCTAAATTACTGTATTAACTGTAAGCTGTTCAGTATTTGCTTGGAATAAGCAAAATGTAAGTGTTTTCCCTGCATGCCAAAAGAATTTAAAAGTAAAAATAAAGAAATAATTTGACTCCCCTGCAATTTTTATGGTATGTGCCATCTTGTTTTCTCCGGAGTAGTCCCCTGGGTTGAGGGTTTTAGCTTTGACTTTTTTAACAACTTTTTAAATATGTGAACAAGATAATTGTATGTAAGTACTAAACCCAGCCCTATACGACTTATATACAATTTATATATGAAGGCCAGCACACTGTGTGTATAAAGTACGCATCTGGCCACTCCCACATACAGAACTGTACTGAGTCAACTTCCCTACATGCAGCGTTCTGCGCAGTGATTTTAAAACAGCTGATTTATACAAACAGCTTGCGTAAATCAACTGTTGTATGGGAGCCTTGTCCCATTTTTCAAAGGATCATTTTTATTAAAGGGATTTTTGTATGTTGAAAAATAGCTGGAAGCACAATTTAAATAAATAGTGACATTGAAATGAATAAAAAAGTGAAAAAGCCCAGATCTAATTTTTTTTGTACTGATGAAAACATGCTTTTTTAAGCAGTTGAATATCTCTGATTATGAAAGAATATAGATGCTTAAACACATAATGCTGTTGGGACAATGAATTTGGAGGGCAGTTGGTAGTAATTTTGTTTGATTTACGAATAAATACATTCTAATAAAAGAAAGAATTGCTGGTTAGCGGGTAGCTCAAATGTGTTCCTGATGTTGATTTATAATCCTTTGCATATTGAGATATGGTGAAATTATTTGCCTAAACATGTAGCTGTTTGATTTGTAACTTAATGCTAATTTATTAACATTGTAATATATATCCCTATCCTCATTATCTACCCTCTTCCCCTATCCTCATTATCTACCCTCTTCCCCTATCCTCATTATCTACCCTCTTCCCCTATCCTCATTATCTACCCTCTTCCCCTATCCTCATTATCTACCCTCTTCCCCTATCCTCATTATCTACCCTCTTCCCCTATCCTCATTATCTACCCTCTTCCCCTATCCTCATTATCTACCCTCTTCCCCTATCCTCATTATCTACCCTCTTCCCCTATCCTCATTATCTACCCTCTTCCCCTATCCTCATTATCTACCCTCTTCCCCTATCCTCATTATCTACCCTCTTCCCCTATCCTCATTATCTACCCTCTTCCCCTATCCTCATTATCTACCCTCTTCCCCTATCCTCATTATCTACCCTCTTCCCCTATCCTCATTATCTACCCTCTTCCCCTATCCTCATTATCTACCCTCTTCCCCTATCCTCATTATCTACCCTCTTCCCCTATCCTCATTATCTACCCTCTTCCCCTATCCTCATTATCTACCCTCTTCCCCTATCCTCATTATCTACCCTCTTCCCCTATCCTCATTATCTACCCTCTTCCCCTATCCTCATTATCTACCCTCTTCCCCTATCCTCATTATCTACCCTCTTCCCCTATCCTCATTATCTACCCTCTTCCCCTATCCTCATTATCTACCCTCTTCCCCTATCCTCATTATCTACCCTCTTCCCCTATCCTCATTATCTACCCTCTTCCCCTATCCTCATTATCTACCCTCTTCCCCTATCCTCATTATCTACCCTCTTCCCCTATCCTCATTATCTACCCTCTTCCCCTATCCTCATTATCTACCCTCTTCCCCTATCCTCATTATCTACCCTCTTCCCCTATCCTCATTATCTACCCTCTTCCCCTATCCTCATTATCTACCCTCTTCCCCTATCCTCATTATCTACCCTCTTCCCCTATCCTCATTATCTACCCTCTTCCCCTATCCTCATTATCTACCCTCTTCCCCTATCCTCATTATCTACCCTCTTCCCCTATCCTCATTATCTACCCTCTTCCCCTATCCTCATTATCTACCCTCTTCCCCTATCCTCATTATCTACCCTCTTCCCCTATCCTCATTATCTACCCTCTTCCCCTATCCTCATTATCTACCCTCTTCCCCTATCCTCATTATCTACCCTCTTCCCCTATCCTCATTATCTACCCTCTTCCCCTATCCTCATTATCTACCCTCTTCCCCTATCCTCATTATCTACCCTCTTCCCCTATCCTCATTATCTACCCTCTTCCCCTATCCTCATTATCTACCCTCTTCCCCTATCCTCATTATCTACCCTCTTCCCCTATCCTCATTATCTACCCTCTTCCCCTATCCTCATTATCTACCCTCTTCCCCTATCCTCATTATCTACCCTCTTCCCCTATCCTCATTATCTACCCTCTTCCCCTATCCTCATTATCTACCCTCTTCCCCTATCCTCATTATCTACCCTCTTCCCCTATCCTCATTATCTACCCTCTTCCCCTATCCTCATTATCTACCCTCTTCCCCTATCCTCATTATCTACCCTCTTCCCCTATCCTCATTATCTACCCTCTTCCCCTATCCTCATTATCTACCCTCTTCCCCTATCCTCATTATCTACCCTCTTCCCCTATCCTCATTATCTACCCTCTTCCCCTATCCTCATTATCTACCCTCTTCCCCTATCCTCATTATCTACCCTCTTCCCCTATCCTCATTATCTACCCTCTTCCCCTATCCTCATTATCTACCCTCTTCCCCTATCCTCATTATCTACCCTCTTCCCCTATCCTCATTATCTACCCTCTTCCCCTATCCTCATTATCTACCCTCTTCCCCTATCCTCATTATCTACCCTCTTCCCCTATCCTCATTATCTACCCTCTTCCCCTATCCTCATTATCTACCCTCTTCCCCTATCCTCATTATCTACCCTCTTCCCCTATCCTCATTATCTACCCTCTTCCCCTATCCTCATTATCTACCCTCTTCCCCTATCCTCATTATCTACCCTCTTCCCCTATCCTCATTATCTACCCTCTTCCCCTATCCTCATTATCTACCCTCTTCCCCTATCCTCATTATCTACCCTCTTCCCCTATCCTCATTATCTACCCTCTTCCCCTATCCTCATTATCTACCCTCTTCCCCTATCCTCATTATCTACCCTCTTCCCCTATCCTCATTATCTACCCTCTTCCCCTATCCTCATTATCTACCCTCTTCCCCTATCCTCATTATCTACCCTCTTCCCCTATCCTCATTATCTACCCTCTTCCCCTATCCTCATTATCTACCCTCTTCCCCTATCCTCATTATCTACCCTCTTCCCCTATCCTCATTATCTACCCTCTTCCCCTATCCTCATTATCTACCCTCTTCCCCTATCCTCATTATCTACCCTCTTCCCCTATCCTCATTATCTACCCTCTTCCCCTATCCTCATTATCTACCCTCTTCCCCTATCCTCATTATCTACCCTCTTCCCCTATCCTCATTATCTACCCTCTTCCCCTATCCTCATTATCTACCCTCTTCCCCTATCCTCATTATCTACCCTCTTCCCCTATCCTCATTATCTACCCTCTTCCCCTATCCTCATTATCTACCCTCTTCCCCTATCCTCATTATCTACCCTCTTCCCCTATCCTCATTATCTACCCTCTTCCCCTATCCTCATTATCTACCCTCTTCCCCTATCCTCATTATCTACCCTCTTCCCCTATCCTCATTATCTACCCTCTTCCCCTATCCTCATTATCTACCCTCTTCCCCTATCCTCATTATCTACCCTCTTCCCCTATCCTCATTATCTACCCTCTTCCCCTATCCTCATTATCTACCCTCTTCCCCTATCCTCATTATCTACCCTCTTCCCCTATCCTCATTATCTACCCTCTTCCCCTATCCTCATTATCTACCCTCTTCCCCTATCCTCATTATCTACCCTCTTCCCCTATCCTCATTATCTACCCTCTTCCCCTATCCTCATTATCTACCCTCTTCCCCTATCCTCATTATCTACCCTCTTCCCCTATCCTCATTATCTACCCTCTTCCCCTATCCTCATTATCTACCCTCTTCCCCTATCCTCATTATCTACCCTCTTCCCCTATCCTCATTATCTACCCTCTTCCCCTATCCTCATTATCTACCCTCTTCCCCTATCCTCATTATCTACCCTCTTCCCCTATCCTCATTATCTACCCTCTTCCCCTATCCTCATTATCTACCCTCTTCCCCTATCCTCATTATCTACCCTCTTCCCCTATCCTCATTATCTACCCTCTTCCCCTATCCTCATTATCTACCCTCTTCCCCTATCCTCATTATCTACCCTCTTCCCCTATCCTCATTATCTACCCTCTTCCCCTATCCTCATTATCTACCCTCTTCCCCTATCCTCATTATCTACCCTCTTCCCCTATCCTCATTATCTACCCTCTTCCCCTATCCTCATTATCTACCCTCTTCCCCTATCCTCATTATCTACCCTCTTCCCCTATCCTCATTATCTACCCTCTTCCCCTATCCTCATTATCTACCCTCTTCCCCTATCCTCATTATCTACCCTCTTCCCCTATCCTCATTATCTACCCTCTTCCCCTATCCTCATTATCTACCCTCTTCCCCTATCCTCATTATCTACCCTCTTCCCCTATCCTCATTATCTACCCTCTTCCCCTATCCTCATTATCTACCCTCTTCCCCTATCCTCATTATCTACCCTCTTCCCCTATCCTCATTATCTACCCTCTTCCCCTATCCTCATTATCTACCCTCTTCCCCTATCCTCATTATCTACCCTCTTCCCCTATCCTCATTATCTACCCTCTTCCCCTATCCTCATTATCTACCCTCTTCCCCTATCCTCATTATCTACCCTCTTCCCCTATCCTCATTATCTACCCTCTTCCCCTATCCTCATTATCTACCCTCTTCCCCTATCCTCATTATCTACCCTCTTCCCCTATCCTCATTATCTACCCTCTTCCCCTATCCTCATTATCTACCCTCTTCCCCTATCCTCATTATCTACCCTCTTCCCCTATCCTCATTATCTACCCTCTTCCCCTATCCTCATTATCTACCCTCTTCCCCTATCCTCATTATCTACCCTCTTCCCCTATCCTCATTATCTACCCTCTTCCCCTATCCTCATTATCTACCCTCTTCCCCTATCCTCATTATCTACCCTCTTCCCCTATCCTCATTATCTACCCTCTTCCCCTATCCTCATTATCTACCCTCTTCCCCTATCCTCATTATCTACCCTCTTCCCCTATCCTCATTATCTACCCTCTTCCCCTATCCTCATTATCTACCCTCTTCCCCTATCCTCATTATCTACCCTCTTCCCCTATCCTCATTATCTACCCTCTTCCCCTATCCTCATTATCTACCCTCTTCCCCTATCCTCATTATCTACCCTCTTCCCCTATCCTCATTATCTACCCTCTTCCCCTATCCTCATTATCTACCCTCTTCCCCTATCCTCATTATCTACCCTCTTCCCCTATCCTCATTATCTACCCTCTTCCCCTATCCTCATTATCTACCCTCTTCCCCTATCCTCATTATCTACCCTCTTCCCCTATCCTCATTATCTACCCTCTTCCCCTATCCTCATTATCTACCCTCTTCCCCTATCCTCATTATCTACCCTCTTCCCCTATCCTCATTATCTACCCTCTTCCCCTATCCTCATTATCTACCCTCTTCCCCTATCCTCATTATCTACCCTCTTCCCCTATCCTCATTATCTACCCTCTTCCCCTATCCTCATTATCTACCCTCTTCCCCTATCCTCATTATCTACCCTCTTCCCCTATCCTCATTATCTACCCTCTTCCCCTATCCTCATTATCTACCCTCTTCCCCTATCCTCATTATCTACCCTCTTCCCCTATCCTCATTATCTACCCTCTTCCCCTATCCTCATTATCTACCCTCTTCCCCTATCCTCATTATCTACCCTCTTCCCCTATCCTCATTATCTACCCTCTTCCCCTATCCTCATTATCTACCCTCTTCCCCTATCCTCATTATCTACCCTCTTCCCCTATCCTCATTATCTACCCTCTTCCCCTATCCTCATTATCTACCCTCTTCCCCTATCCTCATTATCTACCCTCTTCCCCTATCCTCATTATCTACCCTCTTCCCCTATCCTCATTATCTACCCTCTTCCCCTATCCTCATTATCTACCCTCTTCCCCTATCCTCATTATCTACCCTCTTCCCCTATCCTCATTATCTACCCTCTTCCCCTATCCTCATTATCTACCCTCTTCCCCTATCCTCATTATCTACCCTCTTCCCCTATCCTCATTATCTACCCTCTTCCCCTATCCTCATTATCTACCCTCTTCCCCTATCCTCATTATCTACCCTCTTCCCCTATCCTCATTATCTACCCTCTTCCCCTATCCTCATTATCTACCCTCTTCCCCTATCCTCATTATCTACCCTCTTCCCCTATCCTCATTATCTACCCTCTTCCCCTATCCTCATTATCTACCCTCTTCCCCTATCCTCATTATCTACCCTCTTCCCCTATCCTCATTATCTACCCTCTTCCCCTATCCTCATTATCTACCCTCTTCCCCTATCCTCATTATCTACCCTCTTCCCCTATCCTCATTATCTACCCTCTTCCCCTATCCTCATTATCTACCCTCTTCCCCTATCCTCATTATCTACCCTCTTCCCCTATCCTCATTATCTACCCTCTTCCCCTATCCTCATTATCTACCCTCTTCCCCTATCCTCATTATCTACCCTCTTCCCCTATCCTCATTATCTACCCTCTTCCCCTATCCTCATTATCTACCCTCTTCCCCTATCCTCATTATCTACCCTCTTCCCCTATCCTCATTATCTACCCTCTTCCCCTATCCTCATTATCTACCCTCTTCCCCTATCCTCATTATCTACCCTCTTCCCCTATCCTCATTATCTACCCTCTTCCCCTATCCTCATTATCTACCCTCTTCCCCTATCCTCATTATCTACCCTCTTCCCCTATCCTCATTATCTACCCTCTTCCCCTATCCTCATTATCTACCCTCTTCCCCTATCCTCATTATCTACCCTCTTCCCCTATCCTCATTATCTACCCTCTTCCCCTATCCTCATTATCTACCCTCTTCCCCTATCCTCATTATCTACCCTCTTCCCCTATCCTCATTATCTACCCTCTTCCCCTATCCTCATTATCTACCCTCTTCCCCTATCCTCATTATCTACCCTCTTCCCCTATCCTCATTATCTACCCTCTTCCCCTATCCTCATTATCTACCCTCTTCCCCTATCCTCATTATCTACCCTCTTCCCCTATCCTCATTATCTACCCTCTTCCCCTATCCTCATTATCTACCCTCTTCCCCTATCCTCATTATCTACCCTCTTCCCCTATCCTCATTATCTACCCTCTTCCCCTATCCTCATTATCTACCCTCTTCCCCTATCCTCATTATCTACCCTCTTCCCCTATCCTCATTATCTACCCTCTTCCCCTATCCTCATTATCTACCCTCTTCCCCTATCCTCATTATCTACCCTCTTCCCCTATCCTCATTATCTACCCTCTTCCCCTATCCTCATTATCTACCCTCTTCCCCTATCCTCATTATCTACCCTCTTCCCCTATCCTCATTATCTACCCTCTTCCCCTATCCTCATTATCTACCCTCTTCCCCTATCCTCATTATCTACCCTCTTCCCCTATCCTCATTATCTACCCTCTTCCCCTATCCTCATTATCTACCCTCTTCCCCTATCCTCATTATCTACCCTCTTCCCCTATCCTCATTATCTACCCTCTTCCCCTATCCTCATTATCTACCCTCTTCCCCTATCCTCATTATCTACCCTCTTCCCCTATCCTCATTATCTACCCTCTTCCCCTATCCTCATTATCTACCCTCTTCCCCTATCCTCATTATCTACCCTCTTCCCCTATCCTCATTATCTACCCTCTTCCCCTATCCTCATTATCTACCCTCTTCCCCTATCCTCATTATCTACCCTCTTCCCCTATCCTCATTATCTACCCTCTTCCCCTATCCTCATTATCTACCCTCTTCCCCTATCCTCATTATCTACCCTCTTCCCCTATCCTCATTATCTACCCTCTTCCCCTATCCTCATTATCTACCCTCTTCCCCTATCCTCATTATCTACCCTCTTCCCCTATCCTCATTATCTACCCTCTTCCCCTATCCTCATTATCTACCCTCTTCCCCTATCCTCATTATCTACCCTCTTCCCCTATCCTCATTATCTACCCTCTTCCCCTATCCTCATTATCTACCCTCTTCCCCTATCCTCATTATCTACCCTCTTCCCCTATCCTCATTATCTACCCTCTTCCCCTATCCTCATTATCTACCCTCTTCCCCTATCCTCATTATCTACCCTCTTCCCCTATCCTCATTATCTACCCTCTTCCCCTATCCTCATTATCTACCCTCTTCCCCTATCCTCATTATCTACCCTCTTCCCCTATCCTCATTATCTACCCTCTTCCCCTATCCTCATTATCTACCCTCTTCCCCTATCCTCATTATCTACCCTCTTCCCCTATCCTCATTATCTACCCTCTTCCCCTATCCTCATTATCTACCCTCTTCCCCTATCCTCATTATCTACCCTCTTCCCCTATCCTCATTATCTACCCTCTTCCCCTATCCTCATTATCTACCCTCTTCCCCTATCCTCATTATCTACCCTCTTCCCCTATCCTCATTATCTACCCTCTTCCCCTATCCTCATTATCTACCCTCTTCCCCTATCCTCATTATCTACCCTCTTCCCCTATCCTCATTATCTACCCTCTTCCCCTATCCTCATTATCTACCCTCTTCCCCTATCCTCATTATCTACCCTCTTCCCCTATCCTCATTATCTACCCTCTTCCCCTATCCTCATTATCTACCCTCTTCCCCTATCCTCATTATCTACCCTCTTCCCCTATCCTCATTATCTACCCTCTTCCCCTATCCTCATTATCTACCCTCTTCCCCTATCCTCATTATCTACCCTCTTCCCCTATCCTCATTATCTACCCTCTTCCCCTATCCTCATTATCTACCCTCTTCCCCTATCCTCATTATCTACCCTCTTCCCCTATCCTCATTATCTACCCTCTTCCCCTATCCTCATTATCTACCCTCTTCCCCTATCCTCATTATCTACCCTCTTCCCCTATCCTCATTATCTACCCTCTTCCCCTATCCTCATTATCTACCCTCTTCCCCCATCCTCATTATCTACCCTCTTCCCCTATCCTCATTATCTACCCTCTTCCCCTATCCTCATTATCTACCCTCTTCCCCTATCCTCATTATCTACCCTCTTCCCCTATCCTCATTATCTACCCTCTTCCCCATCCTCATTATCTACCCTCTTCCCCTATCCTCATTATCTACCCTCTTCCCCTATCCTCATTATCTACCCTCTTCCCCTATCCTCATTGGAAATATGTTATCTCTTCCTTAATGTTATACCAGAATAGAGTTTGTGGACCATGGATCATCTTGACTGAAATGCTACATGCAGCTGCAAATAAACAACACTGAGCCTGCCATTCTCTGCTGTCCATTACTGAGCCTGCCACTCTCTGCTGTCCATTGACCTATCCCCTGCACCCATTTACCACGATACCTGTTCACACTGTGATTACTGCATTTAACCGGTCAACTGTGTAAAATTTCAACTGTTTACCTCTTCATGAACCTGATCCAGACTTAAACAAAATGGTCAATTTCCTCTCACAAGGACTGAAAAATGTTTTCTAGGTGTGCATTAACACATACTACACTACCTTTACAGATCGTTCACCAGATCTATACTTCTATAATGGGGAATGGGGAGGAATCTAAATAGCAATTTTAAGCGAAGACAGTGAAAATATTAGCAAAGTCCAGCTATTGTAACTCCCTTGTGTGTGGAGGTAGGCGTGCACGAAAGTTAGGATACAGTAGGGACCTGACTTTGGATCTCCATCACTGCTCTGCTCTTAATGTCCAGTGTTACTGTTTCCCATCAAGGGAAATATTTACTAAAATCGTTTTCAAATCAACATTTGAAATCGCTGTACATCGACAGAGTTTTTTCATTGAAAATCGCTGAATTTACTATTGCCAATTTATGTCCAGTGATTTCAAAACTACAGCGATGTCTGGCGATTTTTTAAGGGTTTATTTGCCGCGATTAAGCTTGTAATGAACCCTTTTAAAATTGCCAGACATCGCTGTAGAATGTGTGTCAAAAAAATGGCTGCTGCAGCTGCCTATTAACCCATAGTAGTTTAAGGCAGAGCATGCCCTTGTATTGCAGGGCATGCTTTGCCTTCTAGTACACCAAGTGGCAGCAAGCAAAGGGTTAACGGCATGCTGCTGCAACCACAGTGTCACCCGCTAACGCTGCACTACAGAACAGTCCCTCTGTCTCAATAAACACTGAGCTGTCCACCCCTTCATGTCTAAACACTGTCCCTCCCTCAATGTTCCACACTGTTCCTGCCTACGTCTGAAGCACTGTCCCTCAGCACATTTTAACCCCTGCCGATTACATAAAACAAATGAGCCAACATTAAAAATAGTTTCAAAATATGTCCCTCCCTGTATGCTTTTGTGTAAAATGTCCCCTTGTGTTGGCGTAAGACCTAATATGTCCCCTGTGTAATAAAACAAGTGTCAAGTGTGCGTGTCATAATGTCATGTTTAAAAAAAAGTCATAGGCAAGTTACCATTAAGCATTTAATCACAATGTAATATTCTTGTAGTCATCTTCATCACCTTCTTCTTGCTTCTTCTTCTCCTCCTCCTCCGGCCCGGTCTGTCCTCGGTGACTTCCGGTGAATGACGGGCCTCGTTACAGGGCTTATATTTATAGTCTCTTATGTCAACTCCTGGGACAGCGAAATCGACACTCACCCCCACCTCTTTTATCTGTGGCGATTTTTACTCCGATTCTACAGCGAGTTTACAACTCGCAGCTGAGTAAATCTGAGATTTTTATCTCATACATGGGAAAAATCCACAGATAGATCAACAACGGCGATTTTGCAAAATACACATCTATGACGATTTGCTAGACAAACTCACCTTTAGTTAATCTGAGATTTCAAAATCGCCACTATAAAATAGCAAACAGTGGTGATTTTGATCATCTCGACTTTAGTAAATCTAGCAAGAAGTCTTTCCTTCATGCTTCTATAATCTCCTGCATTGAGTAAAAATTCCATGCTTGTCTATACCATTATGTGATGACCATTGCTTTTCCCTCTATTCTGTCATCACCATACACTTCTTGCTGCTGTATTTGCTTGTCCTTCTCTTACTCATACACACTTATATTACTCTTTACTCTTATATACACAGTTTGACAATTGGCCCTTGATATAAAGGTTATACCTTCCATCCTTTTGGCCTGGCCAGGAAGGGTGAACTTTTTATTTTCCCACTAGAGATAAAAGTCACTTAAGCACATGCTCAAGCACAGATACTGTCCATGGTTATGTTAATATTATATTTCCTGGAAAAGTGGGGTATGTGTGTACATTGTTGGTTCCACTTCTGTATGTGCTTTATGCTTCTTTTCAAGACAATTGTTGTGTTTATTAGAGAAGAACAAAAAAAATAAAAAAACTTATTTGCTTCCATTTTCTCTAGTACATCTCTGTCTTTTATATAATTAACTTGATAAAACAATGGCGATTATGCAAAATATTTTGATATTTGATATTTATTTATTAATTATTTATACCAATGTTCCTATAATAATGGTTTTGAATACCTAAAAAAAAAAGTAACAAATGATTTTGTTACCTATTACACCATTATGGCTTTCAGGTACTGCATTCAGGGTGTGTGTGTTTCCTGTGTATAAAGGATTATTGGAAATCATTTTGATAACTTTTATTTTATAAAATTTTGATTTTTGTTAAAGCTGCTGCTCTTCTGGTGAAAAATGGCAAACAGGGCATCCTGCTTCTCTACGAGAGGGGGACGCATCAAAAATTTGGATTACCTGCACTTTTTACCACTTTGATACTTTACTTTACCATTTCCTGCTGGACGGCTGGAACTGCAGCTGCAACTGGACTTGTTGTGCCCATGCTGTAAGTAAACGCTCTATTGTCACATTATATATGGTGTGTTCCCTGATAATAAAACAACAGTTCTGCCAGTTTATATCACTGTTCATCTCCCAACTGTGGGTCAGCCGCAAAATGCACAATATGTCCATGCCATATCTCACTACCTTGTGTCAGACAGATTAATATTACACAAATCATTTAAGAAATAAACCATCTTAACCTGCAATGATGTGTTAAGAAACAAGTCAGTCCTGCATGCACAAGAATTAAAGTCATTTGCGCCTGTTTTCCCCTTACTCTGAAACTCCGAATCAGCCATCTTCCTCCTGAAATGTACAGTATAGTGTGGCATGACTCACGCACACTGGGCATTTCTTGTGGGTTGGTAAATGAGAGTATAACTATTTTGTGTCAGTCTGGGTATAAATTGTGCATTTGGTTTAAAATTCTTAAGGCTAGATATTTAACATAAATGAGATGTCAGTCTAAGGAAATAAGATGTGGTAACAACTATTTAGCACCAGAAAGTTTTGTGTGCTACCATTTTGCCTACTCATTGTCATCTTTTATGTTCTTAATGGACCTGAGCATGCACTCAATGATATTGTACAGTGCCTCATGATTCAATAATTGTAACTAGCTACAAGCTGTGGTATTGTGAAATGTTTAGCAGCTGATAAGATGTATGGTTGTTCTAGAATAAGATAAGATAAGTTTGATCAGAATACGGAATGTTGAGCTCTGTGTTAAGTTGTGTATACACTTAAAGCTAGGGTTCGATCATTTGATCATTCAGAATTCCTGACTGATATTGTCCTCAAGGTGACATTATCATGTAGTATGCTGACATTTTAGATACAATGGGGATATTTATACCAGGTAAAAAAGGTAAAACCATAAAAAGAGTAAAAATGTGTAAAATGGCACTGATAGCAAAGAAGCTTTTAAAGCCAAAACAATCTACTCAGTAAAAATAAATGAATGAATAAATAAATAAATAAATAAATATGTGCAATAATAAGTGCAATATCCGAAAATAAGAGTGGGACTGTGATGAAAGGCTGGTGCAGTAAGTGTGTGATGGTTGCCCCAGAGAGATGCATATTACGTCCTTCAAGACAAAAAACAGGTATAAATAAAATCAATAGGAAACAATGATCAAGGTGTTAAGTGCTAATTTAAGAGAGAAAATACACAGGAATAATAGTCCCAAATACACAGGAGGTTGTAGCAGTGTATGTCTTAAATTCCTACTGCCATAAAGGTAGCTGGATGGAAACACTATAAAAGTCTTATATGAATCAGTCACGGTGAGAGAAATGGTTGATATTCCTGTTATTTCAACAGGAATACTATAGACCAGTGGTTCCCAAACTTTCTCAGTTCAAGGCACCCTTAGGTTCTCCATATTTTTTCAAGGCACCCCTAAGACAAAAATAGAATAGAATAAAATGGAAAATAGAAACATTCCACGGCACCCCGGTGAGAGCGTCGCGGCACCCCAAGAAGCCGCGGCGCACAGTTTGGGAACCACTGCTATAGACTGAAGTTTGCCGTTCTTGTCCACGAATTAGTAAGTCAAATTGAAACTGTATCCAAATGTATCTGCTCAGATCACAAGAAAGAAATGTAACAAAATCACTCACAGTCACTGCTCTCCTGCTGTGTATAGAGCGGCTGGATAATCAGACGATGCAAGCGAGACTTTTAACTTTGCTGCGGTTCTGGATGGAAGCTGCGGCTGTGATGCTCTCCTCCGTGTGAGCTGTAGGATGTTAGTCCGTTACAGCCTCACTCCCGTTCTGAGCTTCAAATGGCCGGTTTGAACAGTAAAGCCGGGTTCCCGCCGTAGTGGATTGTCGGGGAGAGAAGAAATAGGCGCAAATAGTGCAATATTATTCTTACAAGGATTTTATTAGTACAAGATAAAATACTCACAAAGGAGATGTGACAAAAACCACCAGGTGTTTATCAATAAAAGCTGAGATGATTATACAGATCATCAGCTGTTCTTTTATACAGGTCAACATGCAGTGATGGTGATACTGTTAGGAAGTGATATTCCACAAAGGGGTCAATGCCATGCCAGGTATAAATAAAGGGCTCTATTTACTATCATTAGCGCATTGAGCGCTAATGATAGCAACTAGGCTTGCTGCGCCTCACAGCGAGCCTAGCAGGACAGGTCCGCGGGGAGTATTTATTAATACTTACTCCTCCGGTGAGGTCCCACGATGGCAGTGAGCCTTTCGCTGACATTGTTGGGCTATGGAGTCCCGGCACATGTGCAGTAGATGCCTTTTGGGACCTGGGATCAGAGCCAGACGCGCGTCCGGTCAGGTAAGTTTTAAAGCACGAAAACGGGCTTTATCATATGAAATAGATCCTTGTAAATAGAGCCTAAAATGTAAACTTTACATGCACATAGGTAAAAAATATATATATCTCACACATGATCAAATAAGTGTTTCAATAAAATGTTTAGTCCTTCAGATGCACTTTTCTTAATTCAAAAGTGAACACAAATGTCGGAGGGACTGAATAGACGGTGGCGCTAAAAAGCCTGGGCAGCGGGCGGGACACACATCTCTTTGGGGCAACCATCACACATCTGCTCCACCAGCCTTTCATCACAGTCCCATGCTGCTCTTATATTTGGATATTGCACTTGTTATTGGGTATACTAATAATTAATCATGGCACTGAAGAGTCAGCAATTGCTGATCATTTATTGGGGTCCAATACATATCCACTTAGGCGACATTCAGTGTAAGCTAGGACATGCAAGGTAGATACTAGTACCTGCTTTCTCCCTCTCATCACCTTGTATGTCACTACTAAATGTACAGTTATAGGTGTATTGCATCTAAATCCAGAAATCTTCTTTTACAGATACACAGGCGCTTTGATGGGTAGGATTGGTGGAGTGATGCTGGTGCACATGTTTGGAAAGCAAAGTGATGAGTATGGAGTATGGATTGATCCTGGACTTTTTGCAGTAATCGGTTCTGCAGCATATTTTGGTGGTGTTTCCAGACTGACCATTTCCCTCACTGTCATTATGGTAAGTGCAAAGTGACTGAGTGTGACTTCAACTTCAAGAACTAGATGACAGTCTAGCATATAAGGCTCATGTAGAATATCCATAATTTATCATAGTGTTTTTGGTGTTTAATTTCGATTGAAAGAGTGCATTATTTTCAGACTCTGATAAATTATTGTGCAGTGTATATTCTATCCCAGTGATTTCACAGTATTGCATATGTACCTTAAAATAAACTTGGTTTTGCTTTCTTAATATTTACATTATACAAACTGATCATAATTGTAATAAACACATTTCTTGATAACGCTTGTCATTGGGGAGAGGTACAAATAGATGCTTCCTGAGAGCAAAGATAGCACAAGAGGATTTAATGAAATCAGTGCTAGAATACTTCATGTGTCTGGGATGAGCTGTGTGTAAAAAGACATATACTTTGAAAAGGGACTTGTACATCTTGGAAGTGATTTTTTTTTAAATAAAAAATGTATTTCTATTGAAAACAGACTGATAAACCCTGATTACTGACATTACGTATCACAGTGTTTTTACAAATTGATTGTAAGGCCTTTTAATGACTGTAATGTATTTAAAAAAATGGATCATCCATCAGTCTGCTCCAGGACACCAAGTTGGACAAAAATGATATCAAGACAATTGCTCAATATTTGGGTCGATCGCTCTATACTGTTGGTAATTATACTGCCCCTATCTAAGAACAGAGCTGTGGCCTCTTATACATGTGTGTTATGGTGTGTACATAGAAGACACCATACATTGCTGCAAAGGGTAGAGGACGCACAGGCTGTTATTATCATGCCCTCTCTGAAATGTATTATGAGGTACAGCCATAGAAAGCTCAACTCAGGGATAGTTTTATTTTAAAGTCAAAGCAATCCATATTAATTTACTAGGTTGGCAGGTGGGTAACAGGAGATTCTTCTTGCTGTGATTGATCCATAAGTGTCATCAAACAACGTGCTGAAACTTGCAGCTCAATAAATTCTGGTGAGTCATGGGTTGAATAAGTCAATTATAAGAAAAAGTTAAAATAAAAGCCCAAGCTAGATAGATTGCAGACATTAGTTAGTTAAATCTGCAGAAGTCTGGTTTTCACTTCCATTTTGCCAATGTTCCAAAACTTTAATGAATGATGGCCCCAGAGAGAACAAATGTTACTTTTTGGCTAATCTGAGCGGGTTGTGTATTGGGACTCAGATTCTGAATGTGGCACAGATCTCTTAAAATGCTGTCTGGTACATATTACCTATGTATTCTTGCTAGGTCCAAAAAACTAGTTATTTTTGGCTTTAATTCATAATTGTCCATTTGGAACAAAGCAATGTTAACAAACGCAAAAACGTTTTAAAATAGGAAATAGCCAGCTATTTATCATATGTAATAGAAACGTATTATATGGTGATAAACACCATTGTTCAAAATCATACAGAATTACATCAAAATGCAATTACTCAAAGGTTATTTGATGATACTTCAGTTTTGTGTATAACTCTACTGAACAATTTATGCAATGAAGACTGACTGTATATATTTCTTGCCATATGAGTCTTCTCCACTATTTCTAAGCAAAGGGCTATGTTAGGTCTTGTTGTCACATAGCTTTTAAGTGACTTTAAATATCAAAATAGAAATATCTAAATGTCTGAAGACTCTGTACATATTGCTATAGCTATTTATTAGTTTTCTAAAGCATGAGGTACTCCAGGCTTAGGTTGAGACCTCCTGGACTCCAGTTCAGACAATTGACCATATTTCATTGAGTTTGACTGAGAGTGCATCTTGAGCTTTCTCTCTATGACTCTTGGCAGGGCCGATCCTAGGGTGTTTGGTGCCCCACTGCAAACTATTAATTTTTCGCCCTCTTGTTTAACAATTTATCATTTAACACCAGTGACCATTCTATTTTACAATATCCGTGTGAGTGTCATAAAATACAATACAATCTCTTTGTTGTTATTCTTCTTCATTGGAAAGTTTATGGTCCAGAAGAGAGGGAATGTGTTGCTGACAAAGATGTCCATGAAGAGAATCTCATCAATAAAAGATTCCCTCACAAGCCAAGTCCTGTGGGCGCTTTGGCCGCTTGTCAAGGGGGGTACTGTCACACGCTGCCGCTTGCCTGCCAGGTTCCCTGTTGATTCCTGTGTGGTGGTGATCTCTCACGAGACCACGTGCCACACTACTTCCTATGGGTGCCGCCATCATACCTGCGGCGCGTCCCGACTGTTGCCCAGCAGCCTTGACCTGAACCAATCAGAAGAGGAGGCATTCCCCTCTCTCTCTCTCACATTTTGTCCTGGCTGTCTCCTAGCAGCTGGGACAAGCACCAATCAGCTCTGAGGGTGTGCTTACGCTGCCTGATGATTGGGCAGCCTTCTCCTTATAGCCCAGGCAGCTGCGGCAGGCAGCTTTGGATATAGATTCTTGCTGCCCGAGCTTCTCTTTCTTATCTCCCTGTAGCCTTGTCCTTTTGCCTTGTGTCTTCTATCGATTCTGAGTGCCCTGTTCCTGACCAACCCTTGTATTTCCATTGTCTCCTATCCTTGTCTTGTTCCTTGCCTCTGGTTTGTTGTTTGTGTCTTGGTGTGTGAGTGTGAGTCCCAGTTAGTTGTTGGGTGTACTCTCACTTGGCTCGCTCTCTCTCCTGTCTGTCTTTGTGTTCTTACCCTCACGCATAGGAATTGTTCAGAATTGCCAGTGTCCTGCATCCCAGACTCTCCCCACCATCAGTGTCTCCAGTGAAAACCAGGCTCTGGTTAGATCCGCACCCTGGTGAGCAGTTTTCTGACACACCGGGCCTGCTATTGTGGCAGCCGGCTAGTGAACTGCTCCAATAAGATAGTGTTCGTATCTTAACTTTAAACTCAAAATAAATGCAATTGCACGTGGCGGATATCCGCATGCAATGATAGATCGTATTTTAATTTCAGAATCCTTATTGCCCAGGGTCCCTGTAACCAAAATGGACTCTATCACTATCTCAGACCATCTGGTTATATGGATGAAAGTGGAGGGTTACTTAGAAAGAAAAACTCATATTAAGTGGCGTTTCCCCTCACATTTGACTAACTCCATAAGATTCAGAGAGATGCGTAGAGTGACATGGGAAGATTATAAGGCAGCCAATGCAGAGCATTTGTCGAAACCTCAGATTTACTGGAAGGCTTTCAAGGCCATAGTAAGAGGGGTCATTATTTCTTTTACCTCTGCAGACAATAAAAGACAGAATAAACACTATTTAACAGCTCAACAAAAGCTTACTAACAGTTATCAGATTTACCTCTCAGATCCCTCTAGGGCCCATCTACACCTGTATAATATCAACAAAACGCAGTTTAAAGGAATTCTACAACGTATGGGAGACAGATATTGTACAAATCGTAGGTTTAGATTTTACAAATGGGGAAACAAATTGGGCTGTCTCCTTTCAAATTTACTTTGGGGTGATCGGAAACCTGTTTCTTTAGAGTCACTGAGAGATGAATCTGATACTCTAGTCCAGAATGGGTTGAGTATTGTTTCTACACTTTAAACCTTATATGAAAATCTATATTTCCAAGACCCCATGAATGGAGAAAATAAGATTACATTTTATGGGGAAATAACCTTGTCACATACTACTCAAGACCAGGTAGCAACCTTAATCGCACCCATTTCTTTAGAGGAAATCCTAAAAACCATCAAATAACTTAAACCTCTAAAAGCTACAGGTCCAGACGGGTTAAGTGGGCAGTTCTATAAGATATTGGTTCCATATATTGGTGATATTCTGCATCAGGTCTTTAATTCAATACTTCCAAATCAATTCCTCATTATTTTAATGCCACCATTATAAAGGTTCTCCTGAAATGCAGCAGGGACCCTGTCCTCCCAGCTTCCTACAGACCAATATCACTACTAAACGCTGACTATAAAATGCTCACTAAGGGGCTGATTCAGAGATGCACTTCCACCTTTTTATAGGTGCCAGTGTAGAGCTTGGCTAAACCAATTTTCAAAGTAAGGGGTGTTAATTAATTTTAAAAGTTTGCATGCAGGGAAAATACATTACTTTTACACATAGAACTAAAATACTGCATAGATTTATGTTTATTCTATAAAATAGAGTTGAGATAAGAAACTTCACCTCTTAATTTTAATTTTGGTTTACAATTTAAATCTGCCCCCCCTTGCAGTTCAACATGGTATTGCTCAGGTCTACACTTGCATCTAAAAAAAAAGGTGGAAATGCAACTCTGAATCAGCCCCTAAGATTGTGGCGGATCGATTGAAGCTGATTTTACCTACCATTATTCACCCTGATCAGACAGGATTTATCCTGGAGAGACATTGTGTAGTCATATGTGTATTACAATCCCTGTATACGAATCCCTATACACAGATTGGGGTAATCTGCGTATCATTTCGATACGTAGATTGCGTATATGCGGACTTTTAGATCGCATATACACAATCTACGTATCGAAACGATACGCAGATTACGTACAATAGCTACTACGCATGCGCAGTAGCTATTGTTTATTGAATTACATAGACGGACGTAGTTCTGGATCCGGCCCATTGTCAGTAACGGTCACATCTCCAATAAATGTTTTATCCAGAGAAGCTCCAGACAAGGCTGCGCCCTGTCCTCCTAATTGTTTGCGTTGGCCCTTGAGCCATTGGTGGTAGCCTTCAATCAATAGATTATAGTGGTATCTTTTTAGAAGATTTAGAACTGAAACTGGCATTGTTCACAGACAACATGTTTCTCTACACGTGCCTATGCCTGAACAATCTATTCCAACTATTCTGGAGACTTTGCAGACTTTTTGGATCCTTTGCCGGATACAAAGTAAATTATAATAAGTCTGAGGTTATGCTCCTCTCTGGCATGGAAACTCTGTTAACTAACCGTGTTATAAGCTAAACATTTAAGATTGTACCTTCTTGAATTAAATACTTAGGTGTCCAGATCACATCTTATACTCAAGATTTATACAAAACTTCTAAAAAGTTGGATTACCTCTTTCATTAATGGGCAGGGTCGCAGAAGTAAAAGGTGTGTTTTTCCCAAACTTGCATACCTTATACAAATGTATAAATGCAAAGAGCTTGGTTACAGTTGAAAAGGGAACATGGAGGTTTTGGCTTTCCCAATATATTATCTTTTTCCTATGGGGCACACTTTAGGTATATTACCTTCTGGGTACTTAATAAACACACTAATACAAACCAGACTAGAGGCGACAATTTTTTATGCTTATTATTTTTATTAGTGCATTAATCCATATGCCCAGTTCTGCAATCCCAGAAGTATTAATGACCAATAGACTCTTTCATTACACTCACAGAGCATGGAGAAAAGCACACTCTGGGCCGGATCCTCAACTATGTCCATCTTCCACACATGGGCGTAATTTGCAGATAGGTAGCTACTATGCATTGTATGTAATCTATGCATTACATCTTTAAGACCGCAATTACGCAATCTACGTAACGGAACGATACGTAGATTACGTACAATAGTTACTACGCATGCGCAGTAGCTGCCTATCTGCAAATTACGCCTGTGTGTTGAAGACAGACGAAAGTAGAGGATCCGGCCCTCTATGTGTTAATCCAACCCTGAAATTTCCAAATATGTAACCTTCTGGGATAATCCATCTTTCCAACCCTGTATGGACAACAAAAAGTTTGTCACATGGCGTTAGAAAGGTGTTAGGGCCATCTGTGACATTTTTGATTCGGGAGGCAATATTTACTCATTTTTTCAACTTAAGTATAAACTTAATATACCTAACTGTGATTTTTACATGTTTCTACAGGCTAGCTTTATGCCCACACAATAACACTCAAATTAAAAAACATGCCTGATTCCATAGATAAATTATTATCATTCCTTAAATGACATCCATTTCATATTAGGTATGTTGCTGAAGCTATATCCCCGAACATTACTACTAAAATATGGGCTGGCCCATTGTCTGCTTGGGCAAGAGATATTCTTCCTGAAACTAAGGTGGAAAATTCAATAAATTAATATGCCAAAACAATGAGATTTTTGAGTTCAACTATTTTACAAGAAACATACCGTAAAGTGATCCACAGAGGGTACATATCGCAGGCACAGAGAAAGCATATGATTGCAGAAGAGTCTGGAAGTTGCCCAAAATGTAGGCATCCAACAGCTACTCTCATACACAATTTATGGGAATGCCAAAATATACACAAGTTTAGGGACAAAGTGGTAGTTTTTATAGGATCATTTTTTCAGATATCACTCCCAAAAATCCTCCAGGCCCTGCTGTGGGCAAACTTGATGAGTGGACTAGGTTTTAAGGAATTAAGGATGCTATCCCCTTTCTTTCGATTATCGTGACAGTGCCAAAAGGGTCATTCTAAAAAATTGGACCAAATCCTCCCCTCCCTTCCAAGCTAATGTTAGGGATATGTTATTGGAAATTGTGTACAGGATATAGATAAAGGGGTTTATAAAGTCCACCATAATTATATAGAGTTTCTCCCTGTAGAGCAAAGATCACACATATTAAAGTTATTTAAATCAAGAGAATGGTATATGTATAGACAAGGGATTTTTTGACCTTTAACCTATCATCTCCATTGTTGCTTCATGCTGTTTGTGGATCCTCGGACCTCATGCCTCTTCTTGTGTGAAGCAGACAGCTTTGACAGAAAAGACCAGATAAAGTTTAGTTGATTGTTTATAGTTTATTCTTATATATCCTGGATACATGTCCTCTTCATTATTCTATTTCATATCTAGATGTATAGATGCTTGGGAAGCTGACATTTGTCCAGCAAAAACAGATATAAATGTACACATTGGCAAAACCATGTTGAACTGCAGGAAGGGCTATTTTAAAATGTAAAATGAGAATAAGAGTTAATATGTGTTGTTTCCTAACTCAATTTTTGAAATTACAGTTTGAAATTTAACAGGTTCAGTGTTTGTGGACAGTAAGAAAAAGCTAAGTATATTTCATGCATGCAAATAAATTAAAATATTTTTCAGCCCTCATATTGCAAAATGGGGCCAGATCCTGACCCACGTAGTGGGGAGTCCACGCCTCCTGCACTCCCAATTCAAGGTAGTAAATCTGGACACTTAAGTTTTACGACCCCTAATTTACATGTCTATCTCCGCCTCTACGGTGGAGATACGGTGGTCATAAATTAAGGAACAGCCCCTTTTACGTAACAACAGTTACGCTTAGCACGTAAACAACTTACAAGACAGTCTGGGATCTACCCCATGGTTTGTACAGGAACAGTCTGGCACCTGTTTGTTATTTTCTCAAACTCTGAATCCACCCCCAATCTCCAGCAACTGTGTGAAATGCCGCCATTAATCAAAGCCATTTTTGTGCATTTCATAGGAATATATATTCTTACCAAAAAACAGATTTCATTCCCAGAATGTTACAGCTCAATTTGTATGTAACATGATCAGTAAAAATAAAAAGATACCTGTATTCCATTATTATATAAGAAATAAAACACATAGAACATGATTGTATTTGTCTGATAAACATTATGAAATCACCATATAAATAACAGTTTTTCTGGCAATAAGGGAAACCACATTAATGTCTTATTTAATGAAGAGCATTCATTTAATTTTGTTTCTCTTTTGGGGAACATTGCATTTCTGAATAAATTGCCAGCTGGTCTTGCAAAAGCTCTTAAAGCAATGACCATTTATGTGCTAATAACAGTTCTTGCCTTCATTTAAATGTTATGTGAGAAACACATGCACAGATTGTACACAAGCAGTACTCATACTCACCACTTGGCTGCGCTAAAGTACATAACATTGCAGCATGTCAGGCACCTTAACTAGACAGTGGAACAAAAGCAGCTATGCTACAGTAAAGGTAGCTTCAAATCATTGAAGGTTCAGTGATTGAACTGATACAAGTGTGTTTTCTTTTCCTTGACATCTACTGAAATGTAATGGAATATGTGACCCACTGAGTTTCTTTTTAGTAGACATGCCGCAGCGATCACTTCATGAATAGATGCCTTGAATTACAGCATTTCCAGCACAGTTTTATTGATAGCAAAGGGGGAAATGTGAGGAATGGCTTAACAGAATGGCACAGCGGTATTTCCTGCACTTTATGAAAATCTAGTAATTTAGACTATATATTTGATAATAGGTGGCACTGTGCTGCTGAGCTGTGAAGTCAATGTGCAATACCTGCAGACCTTACAATGTTTTATGTCAGAAAAAGCATGGGGGTCTATAAATAAACCTTGATGTTGTGAGCTCAGAGTCCCCTACAAACAGCGAGTGGCGACATTGACAGCTTTAGATCACAATGCCGATATGTTTTCTTCGTCCCTTGCTGTGGTATACAGATAACTCCAATTTCATAAATAAATAAGGCAGGCTTCGAATGACATTTATCTCAGTTGTAAGACAAGTGATATAGGGCCAGATTTACTAAGCTGGTTTGGAAAAGTGGAGATGTTGCCCATAGTAACCAATTAGATTCTAGTTCTCATTTAACTATTGAATACTAGAGAATGTCAGCTAGAATCTGATTGACTGCTATAGGCAACATCTCCACTTTCCCTAACACGCAGCTTAGTAAATCTGGCTCATAGTGTAAAGCAAAATTCTTTCAAACAATGTTACACCAAATGGGACATAGCCACTGATCAAGAAGAAACGTGCTGTGCAACTTCTGTCATTTTAAAAATTTGAATTCAGACTTATGCCTGTAAAATAGCTCCTTAAACTTAAACCCAAATTTACAAGAGAAATGGAATTACACTGGCATACTTTGTAATACTGTGGGGACAATATTCAACATTTGTGTTTTTTTTTTTTTGTAAGAATCTGTAAGTTTCCTCAGGTATGAAACAGATCAAGGTGGCTTGTGATAAAAAGGCAATCACAGTGCACCCTAGTGGGATTTTAGCAGAATTACAAGGGACAAGGAAATAATATTTTGGGAGACATTATGGGCAAGATCCAGACTTCAGAATCTTGCTAGAGTTCTGCATGCTAACCAATTAAAACCTGACTCAATGAATCTTACAAAATTACAAATTAGTATAATCTTTAAACACTTAAAACAGGGTTGCCGACTTTTAATAGCTTACCTACTGGAGATCCCAGAGGGAAGCCATAGATGCCTACAGAGGCAGGGCTTAGTGACGCAGTTTATGCTAATCATATAATTAAGCCCCGCCCCTGACTACCAATAACCCCCTTTTTAGGTTCACTAGGGATAGAGGCAGGGGTTGATGACGCAAATCAAGTCCCTCTCTGCAGCAGGACTTGAGGCCATGGTTTTCATGAAACCACGGGCCTCAAGCCCTCTGTGGGAGATTTGCCGACTCTCCCGGGATAGCAGGAGAACTGCCAGAATTTCGTGAGTCTCCCGGATATTTTGGGAGAGACGGCAACCCTGAATTAGGAACCGATACAGAATTAGGAACTCAAGCCGCCTTGTGGCTTGTGTATGTCGGCTTGCGTTCGTACTGCGCATATGCAGTACAAGGACTGTCGCATCGGAATGCAGCCAAATGCTGATACTGCGTTACCATGTGGAATTCTTCCACCATGCAGCCATGCATTAAGCATGTTTTCAGCAACAGTTAAACGGCCCCAACCAATTAAATCAGCATCCGGTCTGATGTGTGTGCAGTCTTGTATAGATACCGTAAGACAATTGGCTAAATTACTACTCAATACAGAGGCCTCACTGAACATTGCAGTTTTAACAGACTATAGTTTTTACTATTGATGGTTTCCTAAGCTCATAGGAGCTCTACTAGGCAACTAGAAAAAGCTCATTGGCATCGAAACACATACAACCACAGACACAGGCAAATGCATATTCATCTCCTCATTGCGCTGATAGTTATTCCGGGCCTATTTTTTATGCTGGTCTCGGTGGAAGTTCCCAGCTTTCCTGTTCGAGAAGAGAAGATGAAAACTTTACTTTTCCTGTGTCCTAAATGAAACTCTACCAATCCCCATCCAGGAGATTTACTACAGCAAAGTTTTTCTGGCCATTTGAAAATCCACAATATGACTTTTTTATTGAGCTGATTTTGCACTGGCTCTTTCCCAGCCGAATGTAAAAGAATATTTATGTTGTTAAATCAAGCTGTCTTAAGCTAAGAAGTAAAGCTGGAGAATGTCTTTGATTAATTCCCTTAAACCTCCCCAAAAGAACAAGCTGTTAATTTAATTCATTTAACAGATGCTTTTGAGAACCTCTCAGTCAGGCAGCTTATATGATTTTTAGCCTCTTATACGGTAGCATTTTGCATTTATTGCATCAGAAAATATGAGGTTAATGAAAATCTCCATATTAAATAATTTCTCTGTTGTATAAATGGTAGAGGTACTAAGACTGCCAGTCCCTGCTGCCTATATTGCAATTACATTTCTTGGAGCCAGTGCAATGTAGACAATCTCCACATGCTCTACAACTATTATTTACACATTATTATAATAAGTGTGACTGGTAGTGTGAAGCCTGTTTCCTAAGCTGCTATCAGCTGAGCTAGGCTTCCAGTTAAAGCATATTTAAGCAAATAGGACATAGATGCAGAGTCAGAGTTATGAATAATTAAGTTGCAATTTCCCTTTAAAAGACAGCTCATGCAAAATGCATGGAGTGATGAACTTATTAAGTCTTTTTAAGTCCATCCAAGCATGAGTAGACACATTTTTAGCATTAATTGTTAAGCTAGGTACACACTTGGCTTTTTCAACATGATCAGATTACTTTAAAAGATTTAACTATTGATTTGAAGTCCTGATCACCTACAGAATGCACCAGTACACACTACAGACAATTTACCAGTGCATCTGTTTGAAAGAACTCCCAGAATCCTCTGCTGAAACAATATACATTTTTGCTCTGATGATCGGGGACACAGTACACAATGATGACATTGTCACATCACTGATCGTTAATATTAGGAGTTCCCCAAAATCCAATCACACAATGCTGTTTTACATAATTGTACTGCATCATTGGCCCATAAACACTTGTAAGATGTTGGCCCTGACTGTCAGCTGTTATGTGATCGACAGAATAGTATATTTAAAAAAGCCCAGTGTGTGTTAAGTTTTAAAGTAGGGATTGGGCAGATGCAAATATGCAACAGTCAATAATAATAGTCAATAATCAATAGTGCTTTTCTGATCTATAATTTAAGGTGAGTAGAGTAAACATATCTATTCTGTAGTTGGCCCATCACTGGCAAACCCCATGCCATCCCTTGCCATTCCTGTAGTCATTAGGAGCCATACACTTGGATTGTTTTTGACACATATTTGTCTGCATATATTTCCCATATGTCAAGGGGCAAACAATCAACTCTGAAACAGTCCCACAGTGTATAGATACAGAATACCAGTTGACAGTAGATCAGTCTGGGAAAGACAAAATTATGAAGAGCAATAATGAAGGACATATATATTGTGATAATAAATTTGTACAGAATAGAAAAAACGAATTTATTTTATGCATGACACATGCCTTTATGCTTGTCTATAGCAGGGGTTCTCAACCAGTGATACTAGTACCACTGGTGGCACACACTTTCAGGTGGTACTCTGGGCAACTGGGCAAGGTTGTAAGTAGGTATGATACCAAATGGGTAAAGACATAATTAATTAAATCTCTTGGGAATAAATATCATACCTAGAAAACGAACTTTAAAATCACTGCAAAAATATGTAAAGAAGAACAAAAACCCTGAAAATATATATGGGTTGTGGGTATGTATCTGGATGATCTGCAAAGTGGTACTTGACCTGACTCCATAGTGAGTAACAGGTACAAAAAATGGTTGAGAACCACTGGTCTATAGTAAGTGCAGTGTTTACCCATCAGGGCCTGGCCTCCCTTCAGCAAGTGGCAGTCCTAGAGACATGTGGCTGCCTGCAATATGCCACTGTATAGAGAATAAGACCTGCAGCGCTATAAAGACATTTTCCTAATGACTATCACTGGACCACATCCATCCAAAGGTAACATCCATGATAGAAGGTGCTATGGCTATGGCTTGTTGAATGCCTTTTTTATTTAGCATCACATGCCATTAAGTGCTATGTCTGTTTAGTAGAGGTATCTTTAGAAGTTCCCTCCAGTCTAATCTCAATATATTGCAGGTATAAAAGGGAGTTAAGTCTTACTGATGTTCTACTTCTACTGTCCCATGAGGCTATTCTAAGCAACTCATGCTCTTTTTTTTATCCTCTGACTAAACTCATATTGTATGGCTTGAAGCTGTATTCTTGCTGAGCAGGTCTGTGTGTGTTTATAAAGGGATAATACTGCCTATAAATAATGAAAAAGTGCTTGTTGTGAAAATGTAACAATAGTGTTTTCTTTTAATTGTCCCTAAGTAAAAAGTAGAATAATATTTATGAACCTGTCAAAGAGCACTCAATGAACTTATGAAGCATGGGCAAAAATATTAGAAAAGTATGCTTATGTTTTGATAAAATCAGAGGTAACAAATGGAAATATCACTTTATAACACATTATAACTCCCGATAACACCATCGGGAGTGCAGAAGCTGATGATCACCATGGTTTCCATGGCGATCATAGCTTTGTAAATGGGGAAGCCTTTATTTTCAGGAGATAAAGACCGTCTTTAGGTGAAAATGGTCTTTACTGAAAATGAAAGCTTCACCATTTAGTAAATGGAGTCCACAGTGCTCTAAATTATGCAGCCTGTGCATGTGCTTAATCATACACCACTACCAGTCAAGAATGCACATGCTTTGGCTAACTCCTATGCTAACAGGCTTGGATTCCCCTTGTATCACTTTGCTAATAATACTTAAATCAGATAAGTATGAAAAGACATAAAGGTAGGGCAAAAACAGTGTAAAACGGGGAAGGAAATCACAAAATGATCACGTGCCTAAAATAGGCAATAGTGTTGACACACTACCTTTCTTGCGGAACATTAATCGATCACGGGTGGGGTGTATTGTACAGAAACTAGACATTTTTTTTATCTAAGTTGTTGCTCCCCAAATTGTCTGTGTAGATACTAAGCAGAATTCTCACACACCTTAAAGATATGCTTTTGCAAATGAACATCCAATTGCACAATATAGGTTCCCCATTTTTTGTGTGAAATCGCTCAACCCTTTTTCAATAACTGGCCGGGTCACAGTGTAAGGTCTGTAGAAGAAGATTCTTAAGTGTTCCCAAAAAAGGTGGGGTCCATTTGTTCAAGATTACCTTCTTTGCTACAATAACAAAATCGCTGGCAGTAAGGGGGGGCAGGGGTGAATAAAGGAAAAGGTAAAAGTGTAATTAATAAACTGGACAACTTTATTTCAGAATGTTATCATTTTTCTGTAATGGGAAAAACTATCATTAGCTTGTTTACACTTAAGAGAAAAGCCTATCTTCTCTGACACCATATGCTGTCTCTGGTTGGGTGTAATGTACAATATAATAATAGTTTAAAAATGTGCATCTAGCAATTTAGCCGGAATGTAATACATGCATGACAGTCAGTGCTTCAGAAGTGGACAATAAGTTATTGGTTGTGCATAATAGCACCAATTCCTAACAGTACAACAATTTATATGAATTTACCGCCATGAGCTCTCTTTGCGAGAGGTAGGTACAGAGGGCCTGATTCACATTTAACCCTGCTGTTCTGCTCAGGTCTACTATACTCATGTATTGTTCTGGTCAATATGACCCGTATCATAAAATTACGCTTTTCATTAATATTCAAACAAGGGATATTCTCCAAACTTTTATTAGAGGAAATAAACATTCAGATGAACAAACCAAAACAAACAAAAACTACATTTTTGGAAGTTGTTTTACATAGGTATTTACCGCTTTGCATATTTGGGCAATAATATGTTACATGGGATTTACAATGATGTTTATTGCACTTGAAATATATCATGTTTGCTTTATTATTTATTTTTGGATGGACAGTATTTGCTTCTGGCACGTTTGATCGCTGTAACATTCCCTGCAGAAGTTCCTGGTTGAGGATCATGAGTAGCTGATTGTATGTTCTTCACAATTGAACATGACTCTACTGTCCATGGCATATATTGTCTTGAGGAAATGTGTAAACCAGTGAACTGACACTGTATTCCTAGTTCTCAGAATTTTTATTGTTGAAGTAATGTGTTTCGGAACATTTACGGTCACTCACTAGTATAATATTCACATCGGGTCATATTGACCAAAGCAGTATATTAGTACTAACTACTCATAACTTGAAAAAAATAAATAATATAAAATATTTTTTTTTGCATCATAACAACTATTTGCCAAAAGAATAAAAGTCATAAAATATGGAACTCATAATTACATAAATAACGAACTGACACCAAAACAAATTTTGTTTCAGGGTCAAATAGACCCGAACAGAACAGCAGGCTTAAGAAGTTTTTGCTTCTTAAGTGCGTATCTGGCTGAAATGACCTACTCCACATGCGTAGTAGGTCATTTACGCTATCTACATATTAGATCGGTATGTAGATAGTGTAGGAGCGGTCTTTAAAGACCGCACGCAGGGATTTATATCCATAGAGGCGGCGTTATACCGCCTAGGGGCGTTTTAGAAGTGGGA